>JAHDVE020008917.1:0-28146 GCA_022606495.2 Halesus radiatus | reverse complement strand
AGAATTAATAGATTCTTGCTTGTTTAGTGGTGTACTGGATGGAAAAGTATTATCCTTTTTAACCCTTGAAGTTTGAATAAATTTAATTTTTATTTTAACTAACTATAGATATAAACTAACTAACTTTAGTATTTTCAACTATTCGCTTTGTTTACGCACTTTCGAAAAACAATTATTTACTAAAACTACAAAAATGCCAGTTGCTTTGGTGACTAGCTGTGCTAGCGTGGAAACCGTAAATATATTGTATATAAATACGTTTTTTTTCCACTTAAAGTATCTTTGTTTAAAAATTATATGAAATTTCCTCCGTTTGGCTGGTCAATGGTTTACCATGACAATATTTTATTTTTGATTCCTAATAAACATTTTAAAAGTGATTCAATTCAAACTTATTTAATTAAAATTATTATATTCATCGTAATCATAAAGATCTCTCCAAAATGGAACAGTACGCTTTCCAAAAAATAAAAAAGAGGGCTAGGTTTACGTGTTTTAGGGTATAAAAATTGAATTAATACAAAATGTAAAACAAAACGCCCCAACTTTCTTCGCATAAAGTATTATAAACAAATAAATTAATAATAATTGCTTTGTTTAAAACCATTGTATTTAATATGTAAATATCTACATGTTTCAGGAGCAAAATTTCCCTACTGAAAATAATGACAAGTATAGAGAAATAATAAGAAAGCAGAACAAATTAAAAATGTATAGAAATATTACAAGCGACTGATGATAGTAGGTAAGTAATTAATTTTTAAAAAAAAATACATAAAATATTAAATTACAAAAATTTTATCAGAAATTTTGAAATTAATTTAAAAAAAATTATAATATATTAAATTACAAAAAATTATATCAGAAATTAAGAAAAAAGAAATCATCAAAAAGGTATAAAAAAATAATAGTTATTATTAATAAAATGTATATTAATAATATTTCCTATACTCGTAGATGTAATTATTAATGCGTGTTAATAGTCAATTAATTATTAATAATATTTAATTGACCATTAAAACTTTTACTAATTTCAAAATTATCTAATTGTAAACTAGTTGTATGTAAAAAATTTAAACCTTTTTTTATGTCTAAAGAATGCTTTGTTACCACAATATGTTTGGCAAGTTCAGAATAATTATAAACAAGTTCAAAATTTTCTTTCGTCTTTCTTTTTCTATTAGCTAGTGCTGAGAAGGTATTCAACAAAGAAATTAAGGTAATAATTTCACAACCTCAAAATTGTTTTAAAGATGTTTGACACTTAACATCTTAAACAGCGTTATATTAGTTCTAATTTCAACCATATTTCTGACGCCGCTGTATCCATGGAAACTACCAGGCACTTAATCATTCAATTGAAAATACTAATTTTCTTACTAATTTTAGTTAAAATTTTCAGCAGGAAGTGTTTTTTGGTAATAGTAAGTGTACTTTGGACAATATTTAATTAAGTATGAAAAACCGGAATAAATGTCTCGTAAATAGGCAGTTGCTCTCCGCGTGATTTAGGTAAGTGGGATGAAATTGAACAGCCAGCACTCCATTAGTACGTGGAAAGCAATTTTGCACGTACCTACTCTCGGAGTAAATCGTCTTAACCTTTCCCTTACGGTGCTAGAATATTCCAAGAGCTTCGGTGCTGTACACTCAGTGTACGAGTACATTGTACACATTATTTTTATTTTATTTTTTAAGTTTGTTAAGAAGTAATACACAAGACACACGCGTGTTTAACATACAAAATACTATTCGCTTTAATATCTTATCGATTTGGGAGGCCGATATGGGCACTACCGCCCCGGGAACCATTAATTGAATTATCAATACCGCTGCCATAGAGAACGTAGCCAATGTTTGTTGACTTAGCAGGGGTGCCCGGATTCATGGGGTTAGTTTTGTCGAGGTCTTGACGGCGGATGCGTCTGCCCACCAACTGCTTAGTGAGTCGGATCGAGTGAGGTCACTTAGGGGAGACTTCTTGACCTCTCCATTCGGATATTTGGAGTATGATGAAGGATTGATCCCGAATGCGAAATAAAAAAAAAATAAAAAAACGATAACATGTCGTTTCGCACAGTTTTACACTAGATAGACGTTATATATACGGATGAAAAATATAGTGTATAAGTCAGGCAGAAAGGGAATAAAAACAGAGGCCACCCAAAAAACGCATAATACATTCATTACTGTCAGCAAACCGCTGGCTACCGAGCGGCGTGGCGAGCTAAATTCCACTCCTATCTCACTCGCTACCGCAGCAATTGGTAAGTAAGCAATGCACGCAGATATACGTATAAATGATTTTTCAATAAGGATTACAGATCTTTGAAATAAAATAAAACAGGCTGGTCCCACAAGTAGTCCAACGGCGATTACACTGTCTCGGCGACCAGTTGAGATCACAAAACCATTAACTTATTATCCAATAAGTTCAAGGTTTCATGGGCAGCATGACATACTACGCCATCTTTTGAAACCACATGTTTATTAAAACCATATCATCCAATTTGGGCTTAAAAAAATCGCTTTCCAAACAGAGTACCGATTTTGTTTGTAATTTTCAATGATTTCCACGCGTTGTTGAATCGTATAATTTTCCGTGATCAATTTGGCAAGATTAATTAAATACAACCATCAAATGTGAAAGCTTCATCCCAAACGTATCAGCCGCATTCAGCTAATACAGTTCTATCGCCCTTGTTGAAAAACCCTTTTATATTGATGATCTTTTTCTCTAATTTTCGACAAAACGTTTTTTTCTATTGCATTCAAAAAATCTTTATATTTTGTTATCACTTTATCCAATGCATGAACGTATTGCAGAAAAATGCCTGAAATACAAACTATTTGTCTAGTATATGTACAGAGATTTAAATAATTAGAGACGAGTCAACTCAGTTGACAGCACCGACAAGAAAAGGTTAACCTGGCGGCCCTCTACTCGCGCCTACCTCTACTCACTTAGTCTCCTGATCACGAAGTATTTTAATTGCCAGGTGATATCAACTGGTAAATTCATGTTTTGAAGAAAAACTGTAGAAAACAAGAAAAAAAAACTTCACTGAATCTCGTGGCGTTTAAATTCCTTATTACTGAGTTTTTCCAAAATTACAGCCACTATCTGGAATTTCGCAGTCATAGAGATAAAATAGTTGCAAAATAATTCCCTATAACCTAATTTTTGCGCTTCTTCTTAAGTGTAATTATTATTACCATTGTGATTTTATAACGATAATCATAAACTATAATTATTCCTGAAAATAGAGAACTTTTTTCAAATTTTCATTGTTTTTCTCTAGGTAACATAACTGGCAAATACCTATGTCATTCCAAATAGAGGAAGCCACCAAGTTCGAGTCGTCGAAAACAAATCTTTTATATATAAAAACCAATGTAAGTTTATTTGTTTGTTTTTCCTCGATGTTCTCGAAAACCATTGGACCGGTTTCACTGAAAATAGCACAGTTTGTTTTTATTAGTGCTGGGAAGGTTTAGAAAGTAATTTGAATGAAATCCAATATGTAAAACTGTTGCTATAACGTTTTAAAATTATGAAAAACAATGAACTCGCCAGGGTTTATTTATGTCAGCCCATAGATATAACACTATGGTTAGCCACAGATTTCATATTCAAAGGAAGAATGTTTTTTTTCTGTAGAATATTTTCAAAATGGAAAATACGAGTAGGTACCTACTTAAGAACTTTATGATTAAGATACATTTTGAAAAAATAAACGTTTGGAATGAAATAAAAATATTCAACTGAATGGTTCTGTCAAATCTATTATCGTACCCGAGCAAGGCCGGCTAAGCATTAGCTAGTGATTTATATTTTTGAATATTCGTAATCACAATATTATGTTAAGTTCGAATCACCATTGGAATAAGTTTGCTTGTGTTTGCTGAGACAAAAGTAAATCTTCTGTTTCTTTTAAATAGAATCTCATTGCAGTTCATTTCTCATTGCGGAGTTAATCAGAAATTACGGCCGCTGTCTGGAAGATCTACGCGTAGTCACAGATATTAAATAGTAGCTAAATAAATTGCAATAACTTCACTTAATTTTGAGAACCTTCTTAAATGGCGTTGTGATTTTATACTGATAATAATAATCTATAATTATTATAATAATATAGAAACATAACTGGCAGGTGTATCCTTCCAGATAGACGAAGGTGCCGGGTTCGAGTCGTGATCGAAAACTAATATTTTTAAAATTTTTCTTCAATTTATTGGAAAAACTTCATAGTAATATTTAATCATTGCAGAAGATAATATTAATAAATTTAAAATGAAACATGAAACCGAATAAGACACGGAAAATA
Source organism: Halesus radiatus (assembly GCA_022606495.2). Classification (NCBI taxonomy): domain Eukaryota; kingdom Metazoa; phylum Arthropoda; class Insecta; order Trichoptera; family Limnephilidae; genus Halesus; species Halesus radiatus. Next base: position 23,818 of record JAHDVE020008917.1, on the reverse strand, counting down.
ATAAAGTATTAGTTGTTTCTGGGAATCAAACCCAGGACCTCTGTCTTTCCGGGCCAACACTTTACCACTGAACTAATGACACCAGATTATTTTACATTATTTGTATCGATATCATGCTTTAAATTTAGGACTTTATCGATTAAAATGTTCAGTGGTAAAACGTTATCTCCAGAGGTCCTGGGTTCGATTCCCAGATGCAACTAATACTTTTTTCTGTGTCTTTTCGGTGTCATGTTACATTTGAAATTTTTTAATATTATCTTTTTCAATGATTTAATTTTTCTGATTCAAATTCCTGTAATATTAATATTATATTTTCAATCATTCATATCAATTTAACATGTTGTTTGAATATACCTGCGGTAGGTATACTCGTATATTACTTTCTAATTTCACGTTATAACTTCAGTTGAGACATTTGACAGATATAATATTACTTATCAGTAACGTGTCAAAGAAAAACCTTGTAATAGATATTTATCTAACTCCATGAACTTAAAATAAACATTGTCTAAAGACTGCATCTCAATATCTGAAGTTTTGTTTACAGAAAATAACTAATCCATTTAGCCGAGTCTTCGAGTGAACAAACAGTGGAACGAGTGAGTCAGTAGAACGTTTCCAACTGCACTTTATTGTGTCCATTAAGAAATTGTCCAAATGTAACTTACAGTGGGATTAACTGTCTGCAAGTAAGAACTGTTGTTCAATTACGGCCTTATCCCCAAAATTCGGTTAGAGGAAAGATTAAAAGTGATTAAATGAAGCAACCGAATAACGTCTTTATTATTTTGTTTATTTTTTGATATTTATTTTACGGTTAAGCATTAAAATATAAGCAATATTTCAATATAAATAATATATGTAGATTATATATAATATAGTAAAGAGTAAGAATGTGTAGGTACTATAAATTATGTGTACATACATTATAATGTTTTGTCATCAACTAAGGTGTTCACGTGTTTTCAATATTACAATATTGTGAAGTAATTATACATATTTATTATGTTAAAGAATATTTGACGGCCTCCATGGTAGAGGGGTAAGACTATCGACTACGAATCTGAAGGTCGCGGGCTCAAATCCCGGCGTGGGCAAGTAATTTTTTTTAATTAATTTGTGCTGTTTCACAATTAATTCATTTAAAAATAATATACAGTATATTTGGGCACGTTCCGAAGTGGAAGATACTCTCAGTATCGCTCTGGTGAAAGACCACCATTCGAAATTGAAACCTTGCTTGAAATGGCTTTAATCCGTGTTCGGTGATCAGATCTGAATAGCCAGGTATTTCTCCACCTTCCTCTTTCCCTTCTTCTTCCCCAATGCCTTCAGCCTCACAACATTCCCCAATTGTGGATGTCATAGTCTCACTGTCTGCAGACGGTTGGGAGCAGTTGGGACTCTTGTGCGGTATTCATATAAAAAATAAAATGCGTATATATTAAGTCTATCCTCACAGTAACAAAACAGTACTGACGGCCTCCATGGTCGAGGGGAAAGGCTCTCGACTACGAATCGGAAGGTCGCGGGTTCAAATCCCGGCGTGCGCAAATAAATTTTATTTAATTAATTTGTGCTGTTTCACAATTGGTTAATTAAAAAATAATATATTGTACGAGTATATTTGCACACGTTCCAGAGTGGAAGATACTCTCAGTATCGCCCTGGTGAAAGACCACCATTCAGAATTGAAACGTTGCTTGAAATGGCTTTTAGCCGTGTTTGATGACCAGATCTGAATAGCCACGCATTTTCCCAACTTCTTCTTCCCCTTCTCCTTCCCCTCCCCTATACCTTCAGCCTCAGAACATTTCCCAATTGGGGATGCCATAGTCTCACTGGCCCCAGATGGTTGGGAGCAATTGAGACTCTTGTGCGGTATTCAAGTAAAAAAAAAAAAGTACTAATATTTTTTTTATTTCTCAATTTGTTTAATACTTGCTGATATTTTTATGTTTTTGTAATATTATTTAAATCGATATTAAGTATAATTTTTTAAACGTAATTATTATAAAGCATACATATAACAACCCTGATAGACAATACTTTTTATTTAATAATAATAATAATGTTTATTTATTTGAAACACATTATTTAACATCATCATAATAAGGAAGCTTTGACCGCCCAACTAGGAACAAATCCCGTTTCAGGACAGTCAAATTGACAAATTTAGTTCATATTAAGTGCAAATGAAAATAATAGGGAAAAAAGCTAATATTGACGTAGTATTCCACAACAAGTGATATTTAAAAAAACGTTGGATTTCCATGATTTGATGTCAAACCACGTCGTTAGAGCTTTCACCGAGAGAAAGAGTAATACGTAAGTTGGAATAAACACTTGCATCGTGCAACAAACTCTGACCGTTTAGGTGTACCTAATAATCATATTATGTATTTTACGTCACACATATATCGTACGGATCAATATATGCTTTTAAGAAGTAGCTGTGTTCCACCAAGTGAAGACATAGACACTTGAAATTTCATTACATCTCACTCTCTCTTGTAGTTGGTGAGTGTGGGAAGTGGGAATGCAAATATTTGTTTTACCGTAGTTTAGAAACTACGGTACAGATAGTGGCCAAATTTAGGGCTAAGTCAAAGGATTTGTTTGCATATACTCATGTACGCACTATGAGATTGCTCCTAGAATTTTATTAAAACATGGCAATTTTTTTTTATGAAGCGTTTTTGCAGATTTGTTATATATTTTTCAGAGTTATTATCGAAAAAAATGATATATTAATGAGTTTCTTTTAAGAAATGCGAATGTTATCAGGTTACGAACGACCTGAAAATATTTTAAATCTTGTACTACCATCACACTAAGCGTAAGGCGTTGCTTGTATCATGATGTGGGACTTAGGCGGCTGAGGAATTGAACTCACGACGCCTGGGTGAGACCCAGACGCGATGACAACTCGACCTTGGACCGGTCAAAGTTACTGAAAAATAACGTGAACCAATTTTCTCGAGTTTCAACCCTCTGTTTTAGAAACATATTTCGTATTTTGTTTAACGTATCACTATGGAACTGGATATTTGGCTTCTCGTCTTATTACTAGGCACTTATTTCAAAACTATATTTCTCATGATGAAAATCACGTTTCAACAGGTGCCTGGAAACTCCTGATTAAAAATGCTCTGCAACCATGAATTCTGACTTGATGATTCTTAGTTTTTTAGTTAAGATTAACAAAACTTTAAAAAATTATAAAAGAGAGAAAGTAAAAAAACTAAAGTTGGTACATTTTTATGTAAATTTACAATTTTTATTAACTAACTTTAAGGTCGTCACTGACTTAAAAAGAATTGATTAAATTCATTACCAAATTAACTGAAATTTGCTTTGCCATTGCTACACGTTAGTTTATATGGCGGTCGGGTTAGAAATCGCTATTTAGTCCATTACTTTTTCTTGCAGTCTCAAGTATGAATCACCATTAAAGCTAAGCCGCTTGTCATCAATTTGAAGAGGATTTTTCTCAAAAATTTATTATCCCTCAGAAAAGCCAATTTGGCGCAATTTTGTGCATTTCTACAGTAATGAGATGATGCTATTTATTTTTTATTATTTTATTTATTGTTTATTTACATGTACATATATAATTTACAATTCTGTATTTCTTATATTCTGCTCATGTAAATAATAATATTTTCCGGGGATAAATGGGGCATAAAGGATTCAGAACATTACGTATGTGTACATATTCTAACAACAGAACACATCAAGAAGAATGTCCCCTTCATCAGTTTTCCTATGGTACATCTCTGTGCTGAACCAAACAACTCCCAATGCCGTCAACTGGCTGAATAACCTTCCAGCATTCCACTATGACATCCACCAACTCTCCTCCACCATACGAAGAAGAAAAGAAGAAGATTTTCTATTCACATATTCCATTAACTTATTCTAGTTATAAATTCTATTCGCATATTCTATTAAAATGTTCTATTCGTATATTCTATACATGCATTCTATTTATGTAGGTATTCTATTCATATATTCTATTCACATATTCTATTCACATATTCTATTCATATATTTCGTTTATATATTCTATACAAATAAATATATATACATATTCTTAACATTACTCCGACGTTGCTTCAAGGTGAATGTTGTCACATAATTTTTAACCTCCAATACAAGAAAGTACCAGAAGAAGAAAACAATTTGTGTTTATGAAAATAATCCTTTTTTTGTATGGAGTAAACACAGCGAACGTGGACTTTTCTAAATAAATAATTTTACTGTCGACGATCTGTTATAATCAAGGCTTCATTAAAGTTTTTAGAAATTATTTATCTCATATACTATAAAAGTACGCAAAATTCCACATTACCTTCGTACTGTAGAATATAATGGGAAATACCTAAAATATGTTCACAGTTTTCCTATTGATTAGATAATACAGCGCACTTGAGGTGATTTTTTACAAAAACGGAGCTATACAAATCATCCGATTATTATTATTATTTTTAATAATAATGATCAGTATACAATTGCTATACTTTAAAAATTTATTAAATTAGTCATAATTAGTTTGTTTAAAATCACTGTATTTAATACGTAAATATCATATTAAATAAAGTAGTTTTAAATAAAGCATTTTTTAAATAATTTCTTCAAACAATTGGTTTTCACTTCGTGGCGTCATTGTTAACCCTTTGAGGCACAAGATTTGAAACAAAAAAAGTGCTTGTGTTGCACAGAATTTCTTAATAAAGGAATTAATAATATACTTTTTACTCTCCATTTTATTAATATAAAGATATCTACGTGTTTTGAAAGAAAAGCTTTTTTCATCAGGAGTTATACTATTGTTATTATTATTATTATTAGTTATTTTATTGTATAACTCCCAATGAAGAAACATCGCTTTCGAAACATGTAGATATTTATATTAATAATGTAGTGAATACAGGGTATATTATTTAGTTCATTTAAAAGTATGTTTTATTGATTTATTATACATGTCTCTACAAAGTTACTTTACGTCATTTGAAGACTTAATAATAGATCATATTTGTAAAAAGCATTAACTTTGTGGCTCGCCATAATTTACAATAAAAAACACATAAATTTGTTGTAGACCACTTTTATTTTATCAAAACTCTACCGGTTTCGGAAGCACCCTTCCTTCATCAGGAGAATATTAAAACTAACTTGTAAATTTGTATTTGTATTTGTAATTTAATTGATAAAATCCTCAATAAGAAACTTAAACTAATTTCAACAAATACATTTTTATTTAATACACCTGAAAATAATAATAAAATAATAAATCCCGTTCAATGGCGCAGAATCTTATATATATCCAACCTTTCCTCACTTAGCACAAAAAATTTCCTTCTCACATTAAACCCGCGTTCTATACTGATAACAATTTAGGTAAATTACTAAAAAATACTAAAGACAGAGAACATAAATTAATCCACTCAGGTATTTACCAACTATGTTGTAATGATTGTCCATCGTTCTACATAGGTAAAACAACTAGAAATATAAATATTAGAGTCACAGAACATTTAAGATGCTTAAATAATAATAACTTCTCAGAATTTGCCAATCATCTAATTTCTAAAGATCACACTTTTAACAAGGACACAGGGGTTACAATTCTTCACCGTAACAATAAAAGCAAAAAATTGGATAACTTAGAAGCAATCGAAATTAGAAAATCCCTTAATAATAATGCTAGTATTTTAAATAACCAAATTAACTTATCTTTTAGTCCCATTCTGAATATTTTCCCAATAAATCGCTCTGTTCTTCCCGGAAATCCTACAATTACCCCTACCCATTTGCTTACCCCCCACTCCAACAACTAAAATTTATATGTCTTGTCAATATTTTATATCATAAGTTAGTTTTAATATTCTCCTGATGAAGGAAGGGTGCTTCCGAAACCGGTAGAGTTTTGATAAAATAAAAGTGGTCTACAACAAATTTATGTGTTTTTTATTGTAACTTAATAATAGAGTTCTTTGTCGATTTAAGATAGTCTTTTTTATTCACAAAAATCTAAATAGCCTTTATGGACATCAAAAGTGTTTGAGGCCATCAAAAAATATCAATTCTCACAACATTTGTTCCCTTAATAATATCTCGCATTGAAATACCTTTACATACTAAAAAAGACGATTCTGCTGTTATTTTGAATTTATGGAGAGTTCCACATTAGCAGCGTATTCCACATCCGCTGCGTTTACTCTACCATGAAAGGTCATATACATTATAATGTTATGGGATATTTCTTCTTTTTTTCACGTTTGAACCATGTTTTTTTAGCGTTAATCTTCAAAATGTTTAAATTTATTAAATTTTATATATACTTTCATAAAAATACGAAGTCATTATTGTTTTGGCAATTTATTTTATAAAACTTACAACGGTATGTACCTTAACCCATTTTTTTAAAGGATCAACTCCACAATGTGGATTCCATAATTTCATTTGCATCAGACAAATGAAACACGTGTGTGATAAATTATAATTAAGGTAATAAATTATATGACACTTATAAAGCATAAAAAAATGCACAACATGGTTTGTTTATTAAAACTCCGCAAGGCTATAATACAATTCATATTCTTGTGCCATAATAACAGCTGAATCGCTTGAGTTCGGCATTAAAAAACAGATTTACTTTCTTGGCTTCAGAGAATAGGGCCCGGGGGTTGCATAAGTAGGATAAGTACTGTGCTCGGGGTTAAGTAAGCAGTAAAGCTCTACGTACATATGATTTATACAGCGCGCGCTTCCCCTTGCAAGCAAGACCGAGATCTAATTAACATAATTCATTTTATTAACCTTTTGTTTTTGAGGCTGCCTACGGAAGTTTCCATATGCGCGGAATTATGATACTCGTACTTGGGGAAAATTCGGGAAAAAGGCATCAAAGGTGTGTAGGTACTGTAATAATTTTGAGTAGGTACCTAAAATTCATTTAATTTTTGCCATGCCTAGACTCTGTAAACTCACCTGCAAGGCTGGAAGATACCATTTATCATTAGTAATCTCTGTTACAAAATTAATATTACGTTAATAGTTATTGTTTTTATTCCGTAGAATTTCATGTTTTTTTAAATATATTTAATTTTATGTATTAAATATATGTATCGACGAATGTTAGTATTTATTTTTTTCCACTTTTACAATATTTTTGGAAGGCGTAACACCTAGTTAAGATTAATTATTTGATAAATAATGTTGATCTAAACAAGTTCCTTTAATTTTTTTTTTCACCGAGTTGATTGTTTCTCTAAATATGGTAAGGAAATGAATTATGTAGGGTTTTCATCATTCTAGATATTCCTAGCCAACGAATAAAAGTTTAAAATGCTGAAGAAAAGATAATTTCCACGGTGTTTAATGAAAACTAATAATTTTGTTTCAAGGTATATTATCTGTGCAATGTTTTTTTTTTGAGTGAGCTTATAAAACTTCTTTTAAATAAATCAATATGTGCCAACACGGTTACATTTCACTATACATAAAATTGTATTTTTACATTAAGCATAACATTTATTTTTCCTTCGATCTTCAAACATTCGAACATTTCATCATAGATTTTCAGTCTTTAACCGTTTGAATGCAATGCTTATTTTGCCAATATATGTATATAAATTGCTACAGATATTTTGGGTTTTTAAATAAAAACGTACGGTATTAAAAAAAAATGCAGTAACTTGGACAAATATCAATAAATTTTAATGATTTTTTTAAACTATATAAGTAACGAATGAAATTTTACGAATATTATAGTTCTAATTAAAAACTACACATTTACATCTACAAAAAATATTAAAAAATACAAAAATATATGATTATTTTAGTTCACAATTGTGTTTTCCCGTAGTCCATCTAGTCCCTTTTTACAGCGAGCACATATGAGATTGAATTGCCTTATCTTATTTGCTTTGCTGCACACATGCATTTATGGGAACAAAGGTCTCGTCCATAGTGCCGCTGTCATTTGATACATTACAATCATCGGCAATAGAACTAACTTCCGACATGGTTAAAAATATCGATTCGCTTTAGGGTGTATTTATTTATTTATTTATTCTTAAATTTAATTAAGAAAACAAAAACATTAGCCACCAATCTCACTAGGACAATCCAGGATAAACAGCGCGCCATCTGCAATATACTATGCTCAAATTGAATATGTGCTCTCCCGGAAACAACAAAAAGCACTCTGAAAATTGCAGCGCTAAAGCGCTGCATTGCTATTTACGTAACTAAAGCTTGCAGCGCGATGGCGCTGGTCCGCACTCTAACGGTTAAGCAGTTCTGTGATTGTGTTTTACTCATATGCAATAATCTAATTTTACTAACATTTCTGGTTTCATTATTATGTATATTTTTATTTAAAACAATTTCATCTATAACGTTTCCAGGCATTTTTTTAATTCAAAATTTAATGTATACAAATTAACACATTTTATATCAGTCTCTTTTTTTATAGGAATCCAACCAAACTCTTCTCCCATTTGATTGGTTTTTTAATATTTTCCTTTCCTTCGTTATGTTCTGAATAATTTCTATCTTATTTAGATTTCCTTTATTTGCCAAATACGACTATAATAAACTAAATCAGTAACATAATAATCTATATGCAGAGCAACTATAGTTTTTGCTGAATGGTGGTTAACATTTCTTTAAAAGCAGTGTAATCGCAACAGGAAAACTTTTTGTTTGAAGATTTTTAATCACTAAATACTATTCGTATTTAATTAATATTATTCAGAGTATTTAGGTGTGACTATTAGAATTTTTTAAACTAGAATCAGGAAACATTAACTTCGTTTACGAATTAGAATTTGCTCACAATTTAATAGAGACAGGCCATAACTTTAATTAAAAAAAACTGAGTTTAAACATTTAAATATTAATACACATTTAAATTGTTTACCTTCGAAACTATAGATATAAAAAACAAATTAAATCTAAAATTAATTTATTAAACAAAATAATAGCACCCTGTAAATATCTTTTATTAACCATGTTTCCTAGTTATGTTGACTCCACCCAGGGCCCACTCCCCTCCAAATCACCACTCCCACTACCCTCACTTAATAATGTCCAATTATTTCTGTATTTGTTTAATTTAAGTTAGTTTTAAGAACGCTAGTGAATGACACGGATGTGTCGAAACCGGTAGCGCATCAAATTAAGCAACAAAAGTTCATAGTGCTTAAAACTCTTCAAACAAAATGTTTAGAAATTGTTAGATGCCCAAGAAATACAAAAAACCTATTTTTTTTATTCACCCACATAGATTGAACAACTACAGCCTTCGTTACCAAATTGATTAAATTGCATATAATTGTAATCTATTTAATTTGTTCATTTCTATCATAAATATTACTTTGGGTTGTTTCTTTTTACTATTTCACCTAGCACTCCACCCTTATAGAAGGTACATACTTCCTAACTCAAAATTAGTACCTACACAAGTAAGCAAGTCGGTAGGTACTCTATATCCAGGCACTCTACTACGGTTATCAGACCCGGTATGAGAGATACTAAACAGTGGTAAGATTGCAAGAAGCATGCACAGAGCTTGGCGAAGTTTGGCGTGAGTAAACTTGTTGTTTTAAAGTGAATTTACAAAGTTATTTTACATGATTTACTAGCTATCTATCGAGTGGTACTAGTACACTTTTAGTGGAAGACGACCTATCGCCTGTTTCGCCAATAGAACTGGGCGATCGCTATGAGAGTGTGGGTCTTAATTGAGTGATGTCGGTGTCACGAGCAGGGATTATCTCAATATTTTTACATGGGATGATACGACTTATGATAATTCCTACATTTAAAAAGAATTATGTGCTTGATGTTTCGTTTTGAACTCTCAATATGTCTAGGTAGTTTTTTTCTGATCAAAATAAAACAATTCTTAGTAAATACTGTACAGTAAATAATATTATTTGGTAAATGTTTTTCGCACGTTTCTCATAATTTATAAATGATAAACTGATTTTGTACACGTTGTGTAATGATTTTGTAAAAGTGAATTTACAGAATCGTTTAATCTTTACTGTTTATATCTATGTACTCGTATGCTTCTCTACAAAACTTCTGTAATTTTATAAATTGTTTTATTGTTTTTTTGTGTACAACCACTTTGGTTTTGTTGTACTTTTATGTTGAACTTACATACTTTTACAACATTTTGTACATATATTTTTACTCTAGAAACTTGGCTGCTGTTTTGTGTTGTTGTGTTTTTCTACTTCTTTTTTTAATTTATTTTTTATTATTTTTTAATTTTTTTAATCTTGTTTTATCACGTGTGTAATGTAAATGTTTCTCTTGTCCCGAAATGAGTTTTATAACTCGTGGGATTGCTATGTAGTAAGACAAAATATAATTTTAAAAAAAAAAATTAAAAGGATAAAAAAAAGTTTTTTTTATTTTTTATTTAATATGTTTAATTATGATATCTCAAACGCAAACACAAAACGAGGATTAAGCAAATTTCGGAAAAAATAATTGAATAAACATTTTCTAAGAAGTAGCCCTAACTTACAAGCTCTCTATTTATTAGTAAAAGTAACATATTCATATTATGTTCGGGATATTACATACATGTTTGGGTCAGCTCTGGGAATTATTGAGCCTCTAATTCTGGACAGGTAACTAATGTAAACTATTCTACTAACTGGTATACAAAGCTGTCAAAATTCTTAGCCCCCGTCAATGTAGCATCAATTCTAAGCAAAACTCCTTCGTCTATCGTGCATCACACACTCTCAACACACACTACGCAATTTGACATTCACTCTGCCCCACAAAGTCACACAGGCGATCTTTCGATCCTTCATAACTTCAGATACTCGTCTCATACTACCACCATTATATCATTTTTTTTAAATAAAATCACACATCTATTTCACTTCAACTGTCACGTCATATTTATATCTCTCATAAAATATGATTTATTTTTAATGTATACTGTTGGTCTCTCAAACATATAAAAAAATTAAACTATAGTTTCATTCATGAAAATAATTTACGATATGTTCAAAATTGTAAATGGTAGTATCGACAGCCCTGATTTAATTAATCTCATTCAATTTCATACACCTACTAGAGCAACTCGTTCCAAAATCCTGTTTAAATGTAAAATACCAGGACTGAGCATTACAAACACTCGCTTGTACCTAGATTACATGATGTTAGTAATAGATACGTACAATAAGGTTATATTATCGTATAGTAAGTTTTCTATATGTTTTATGTGTACGCATATCTTTTACTTTTATATCCTTCATGAACTTTTATTCTTTATATACTCTCTGAAACCATGGTACGACCTAATGCCACAATTAACAGTTACTCTTTAAATTTATTTGTGCTATATTCTTATGCTTGTGACTGGAACTTGAACTGTGACATGGAATTATTGTTCATGTTGTATTAATACCGTTGATATTAAATAAATAAATCTGATAGGGAGCTCATTGACCAATTTGTTTTTGTTATAAGTGAGAAATTGGATTTGAAAATCGACCGCTTGCAATATCTATTCTTTTATGTTACGTTATTAAAAATGAAAAAATTCGGAGGCGTTTAAAAAAAGGCTCTCCACATATTTTTTTGCAATTGTGATATGTAATAATATTTATACCGTTGATATTAAATAAATAAATAAACATAGCTCAAAGTGGTGATATAATAAAAATAATAATATTTGGCTTCATCAGTCATTATTATTTTCAATTAGCTGTAATTGAGATTCTTATGAAAGAAGTCCTATTCTATCTAGATCGATGGGGTAAGTAGTCGGAAGCTGGAATCCCATCTGAAGGATTAAAGCTTTAATGAAAAGTAAGCTTTAATTACTAAGATCCGGAAACATGATATAGGCATACGGCCAGAGATGGCGTCTTCATCAAATTTAATTATTTCACCATTTCCTCTATCATCAATTCCATATAGATTAATTAAGAAAGCGAGAGGTAGAATGGGAAGAATTAACTTTTTTCCACGATTCGTTTTCTTTTCCAGACCATTCTGATAGCCTTTGAATATAACATATATCCTGTAGTTGATTGAATCCTTTATTAATTTATTGTAATGATCTTACTATTATAAGATCATCTATCAATAAGCTCAGACATACGTTAATTACGTTAAATTTATCTTGCTGATTAAAATAATATGGAATGAAAATTCATCAACTTCGTTATAATTGAAAGTTGTCGCGGCGTTTGTATTTTACGAAGTAGACTGTTTTTTTCAGATAACGTCTTAGTTATTGTAATGATATTCTCATAGTACAACCATAATTGATATTTTTCCAAAGCCGAAATACAATTATTTAAATCCTATGACAAATTACATGTATTAGAACAATACGAAAAAATTATATATCTGTAATCTTGTGGTAGAACAACGTAAAAAAATGAGTTCATAGACAGTTTCTGACACAACCGTGCCATCTTTCGGAACTAAACTTAAAACTAAATAAAATATTCTGAAGATAAATTAAATTATTTTTTTTTTATATGAATACCGCACAAGAGTCCCAACTGCTCCCAACCGTCTGGAGCCAGTGAGACTATGGCATTCCCAATTAGGGAATGTTGTGAGGCTGAAGGTATTATGGAGGGGAAGGAGAAGGGGAAGAGGGAGGTGGGGAAATACCTGGCTATTCAGATCTGGTCACCAAACACGGCTAAAAGCCATTTCAAGCAACGTTTCAATTCTGAATGGTGGTCTTTCACCAGGGCGATACAGAGAGTATCTTCTACTCTGGAACGTGCGCAAATACAGTATACATTATACTAAATAAAATTTATTTCCGCGGGATTTGAACCCGCGACCTTCGGATTCGTAGTTGAGAGCCTTACCCCTCGACCATTGAGGCCGTCAGAATTTAGAAAAACTATTAAGAAATCTATTATAACAGATTATCAAATCAACTTTTTTACATGTTTTCTAGTCGAACTCAATAGTGATGTAAATACGAATATTTTAAATTCATAAAACGTCGTGTAATATTTAGTATTGGATTATTTTAACATACTTCCTTTCAAGTCATTAAATATAACGTACGTCATTGTGCTGTTTCATAATAACATATGTGAGCAGGCTTCAAATTAATAATTGTTTTATAGAAATGTATTTTGTACAATATTTCAAGGATTTATATGAAAATAATTCGGCATTCTTGATAAAACAAACGATACAGGTTAACGGGGGAATCATCCCTTTATTCAAATTCCACCGTTTCTAAGATTTTATAATATCTTTTGATCAAAAACATGAAATTCGAAGTCATATATCCCGGATTACAAATACTCTTGACGCAGAAGTAAACCCTCGCGCCTTAATATAAAATACTTGCTTTAATAGGTCCAGGATTTCGGAATTCAAACGACAAGTTCAGAAAGGCAACAAATATATATATTTTTTTTATTCAGAAAACTAGTTTCACGGCGTCACGCGTCGGGTTACCACTCAGGCGTTGCGGGTTCAATCACTAAGTCCTCTATCATTGTTCAAGCAACATGGTCCGCTAATCAGAATTGTACTAGAAAATCAAATACAAGTTATTCGCAACTAGGAAGTGTTTGTTTTTTTTTTTAATTTAAACTTCTCAGTAATTCAGTTTGACAAATCTTTTACACAGACTAGTCGCGACAGTTTTGGCTCTAAATTTATCGGTTGTTCAATAAGGTAAAAAGACCTAAGAAAATATATCAACGGAAGACCGCGATAACTTAATAATTGGCATTTACTGTAAAAATGCCCAAAACAATTAAATTGTTAAGTCATTTTACAAACGTTGCAAAATTAAAAAAAACGTATTTGGCTATTTTTAATTATAAAAAATAGCCAAATACGGTTTTTTATTAAAAAACCGTTAAAATAATATATGTTTTTATTTGGGTATACAGGGTCTGTCGCAAGAATATCGAGACAAAAATTCCTGACTGCGCTGCGTAGCGGAATGCGCCGAGTGGTGGGGATGGTAGGGGAAAGTCGCAGCTACCAAACGCGCCGCTGTTCAATCCTCTCCGAGCAACGGTAGAGATAGCACAGTGATCCGCGCAAAGTATGTTTTGTCGTTTCGTCGGAAATCAAGATGAAACATTTTCTGGAGCGGCGGGCAGCCATCAAATTCTGCGTTCGGCTGAAAAAAACTGGTATCGAGACCCTGGCTATGATTCGGGAAGCCTTCGGAGATGTACCCATGCCACAGGCAAGAGTTTACGAGTGGCACAAACAATTCAAAAACGGCCGGGAATCAATTGAAGACGGTGTGCGCGTTGAATGACCGTCAACTTCCAAAACTGACGACAACGTCACAAAAATGAGGGAATTGTTACAGTCTGATCGTCGTCTCAGTGTCCGCTTAATCGTGGAGAAGTGCAACATGACAAAGAAACGGTTGCGCGAAAGGATTCGTCGCGTTCGTAAGGAGATCGCCAACACCTGGATTTTGCATCACGACAATGCCCCCTCACACTCAGCTCTCGTCGTTCAGGAGTTCCTTAGAAAGCAAGGCATGGCGACACTGCCGTAACCACCGTATAGTCCCGACTTAGCACCACCGGACTTCTTTTTGTTCCCCCCATCAAGCGAAGTCTAAAGGGACGCCATTTGGAGATGTTGGATGAGGTGAAAACCGCTTCGACGCAGTGCCTTGAGGGGGTTCCGTCTTCTGCCTTCCGAGGTGCCTTCCAAGACTGGAAGAAACGATAAGTGTATTGACGCCCAAGGGGCGAATTTTGAAGGATGTTAAGTATTTGTACGTTTATTGGCAATAAATTGTCTGAAAAAAAAATTCTCGATACTTTTGCGAGAGACCCTGTATATAAATACGAGATCTTTTTAACTTAATCAAACTAACTGATTTGCAACTAACAATTATTAGCCCTAGAAAACTTATGTAATTTGTAATAAAGATAATGAATGGTGAAACTAAAAATAAATAACAACAAGAAAAGCATTTTCTAAGGTTTCGTGAATTTGATTTTCAAGTTCAGCTCCTTGATATACCCATCCCTTTAACAAATGCCTGAAGCCTTTGTGGATTCGGAGAGAATCGTACGCTTATAAATAATTGCCCTACCTCTGGAACACATATCATGGAGCTATTGTACGAATAAGGGATGAAGCGGAGAGCGACCCTTGCTTTGTACTTCATACATTCTTCTATTAATTATTTCCGCTGAAAAATTGCGCCCTCCGTAAGGACTGAAGTATCGTATGGCTGATTTGATAATCTTTTATTTTTACCTTTATGGATATTGTTTGATCTGAGGGTTCCGTTTGATTAACAATTTGTAATATCGTTCTTACAATATGGGAATTACTTAAAGAATTTTTTTTTCTTAAATATTTGTGCTTAAATATTTGAGGATCATTGGCATATATTTTTATTAAATTCTCTTTTATTGTATTAGTCCAACTTTCTAATAGAAATGTGTACAGTTGATCTTTTGTACAATCCATAATACTGGACGAAACAAAAAAAATGGGACGAACATGATTAAGATTATTATGATTTTAGGAATTAGGTAATGCGTAATTTTTTTTTCTGTTCGTATAGTGCGTTATTTATCGACCGTATTGACTTAATGTGGAAATTATAAATTGAACATTTCGAGTATACATATATATAAAAAAGGATTGTTTGTTTTTCTGTCTGTCTTCGATATTCTCGAAAATCACTAGACCGGTTTCGCTGAAAATGAAAGACATTGATTTTACTGGAAAATCAATTATGGCACGAAAACGACAAGCAAGAATTCACAAATTCAAAACTTAATTCCAAAAAAAATAAATCCCGTGCAAGGCCGGGTACACATCAGCTAGTTATCAATAAAGTAACGTGTCATATTCGCCTTATATATTTTTAATTAAAGGTTTAGTAAATAATACGTATGTATTCACATAGAAAAATCATACAAGTGATCTGTTTGGAAAAATGAAATATTTGAATGGGGAATGGTGTGTTTCATAATTAAAAAAACATGTGTCACTGGCCTGATTGAGCATGATAGTCACAACAAAACTCATTAGAAAGCAATTTGGACGAGTTTTGACCAAGTGCAATGGTGACATCAATTTAATTCACTTCTATTTTAAAAACAAATATTTCAAAAGGAAATATTTGAGTATTTGAAAATAGAGTGAACGCAGGATCCATAAATAATGCAAATTCAATGAGGAATTTCAGCAAACTTGTAGTTTCCCCATAGCTGAGGATCGTTAACCCCCACTTCAATTTTCATGATGGACAAGGCTCTTTCTTTCCTCGCAGTCCTACACTACGTGGATAGCCTCGACATCGACGTTCCGGTTGACTGAGATATTTGATCACTTCAATGTTCCAGTGGTTTTCCTCCGCTTCTCCTGCCTTCCACTTTGCCAGTGACCATGGGTCTCTCCAGGTTTGAGTTCTGAGTTTAGAAAACAACATGCTCGAAGTATATTAGAGCAGACAGTTGGCAACCTATTGTGGATGTCTAGCTTTCCCAGAGTGAATATATCTGTACGCTTAGCTGTTCATGGAATCCTTGGCCTTATTTTCCAGTACCATATTTCGAGGGCGTCAATCCGCTTCCTTTATCCATGTTTCCACACCGTATAAGATGAGAGTAATCAGCGCCCAGACGAGTCTCATCTTGGTGGTCATTTTTATGCCTTTGTCACCCTATATCTTTTGAATTTTGCTTCTGGCGTCTTTTGTCATAAATATCCTTCTTTTCGTTTCTGTTCCACAACCTCCTTCGTCACGTACAGACGAGAATAGCTAAATGAAATCTTTCACGATTTATATGACAGTGAGAGCATCTGTTGTAAGAATGTGTTTGGCCTATCGATCACCATTAGTTTTGATTAAGATTTGTTGATCACTAGGCCTGGATTATGGCTCTCTTAGGCTTTGGCTTACGGAAGAAAGCAATTCCATGCATTACTACTACCTTAGGTATTTCCTTTGACGATATTTTATTACTAACTACTGCTTTCAATGCTCCATTAATTGAGTATCCTCCACTCAACCTTCTGTCAATGTTCTTATCAGTTTCTCCGTACCTCGAGAACATACCTACATAACGGGCTTATCCCTTGCTCGAAGGATTCTCTATTCACAACTTCATCACACTATAACGTGTGTCTGTATCTTCCTTTGCACTTACTTACATTCTATAAACACACTTTGTTCTTCCCTAACACTTATATGATATTAGAAATATATATGCACTTTGCAAGCAACACATTAATCAATTAATAAGTTCACATGTAAAAGATACAATCAAACAGATCCCCTTTTCTCACAACATCATCGTGTACTTTTGACAAGTTCCGTGAAATTCATTGTTATGATATTTCGAAACCGGTATGCACAAATAATTTTTGACTGCTTTTCGTGCGTTTTTTTAACATATAATAAGATTAAAATGGATAAAGACATATTCTTCTGAACACTTTTCAAACTTTTCGATAGTGATTTTTCCTTTAAAAGTTTAAACTATTTCGTAGAAAATTAATATGATGCTAAATAAACGCTCTTTAGCATTCTGATTCTTATTAAACTTTCACTCTAAATAATGATTATTTACTTAGAGAAGAAATTTATTTTTTTTGCCTTGAAAAATCTTTTTATTTTTTAAAGAAACACAAACAATCTCTGGTTATGAATGAATGAATCGATCGACCAATGCCAACTTGGATAATTAAATCACGTCATGTGGATGGATGGTGGTCATGGATTAAGGAACAATGATCACGTTCGTTCATTTGATGTCCGTTTGTTTGTTTGTCGCTGTCAAAATTACGCCTTCTTTTCTGTCTTCTTGGGCATGAGACCGGCCTGGATGTTGGGTAGAACACCTCCCTGGGCGATGGTCACTCCTCGTCGTTGCGGATGGCCAGCTGAAGATATTTCAGCTGGCCATCCGACAGTATTTGAAAATTTCCTACTACCATCACAGTAAGCGGAAAATATTTCTTGTGTCGATAAATTGAACTCACGACACCTGGGTGCGATCCAAACGCGATGCCAACTCAGCCTCTGACCAAAAAAATCACTAAATAGAAAAATAAAATGTTAACTTTTTCAACGAAAACAAATCAATCCTAAATCCTCACTTCATGTGTCAAATCAGTAATACTTGATTTGTAAATCCGTGTTAGGAAGCATTGGAAAAATTAAATTAAAAATCATGATTTAGGAGAAAACACCACTGTCCAGAGGAACACGACTTACCCCTAATATTATATTTGGGCCACGTTCTTGATGATACGTTTCTAAATTTCGTCCTGGTAAAAAACCACCATTCAGAACCTAAACGTTGCTTGAAATGTCTTAAGCCATATTTAGTGACCAGATTTGAATAATCAGGTGGGTAATTCATAACGTTTATCTCCCTCGCCTCCCCCCCTATCTCTCCGTTCAACCATACACTTCCTCGAAACGGGAAATCAATAGCCCACTGACTCCGGTCAGTTGAGGGGTTATGCGGTATTCGCATTAAAAAACATTATGAAAGTAGTATGAAAAACGTAGAACTTACCTGCATTCGTGGTTGCGTTGTAACTTCTTTGGATATAACAATTCTTTCTGTTAGGTTAGGTTAGGTTAGGTTAGGTGAATGTTATTTTATTTAAGGTTAGATTTTGTATTATGGCCAACATTCGACTAATCCACAATGATTCTACATTCAAATGTACTTACCATGTAGAAGCAAGTAACTTTAGATGTTAGAACTCAGACCGTCTAACGATTCCCCAATCCATCACGTCAAGTTAATTTTAGGTTGGCAACACTTGATGGTTTGGTAATAAGATGGATTACTGGGTTGCGTTTCTACTGACTACTGCTCACGTATAGCGCTGCTAAAATAAAACAACTGACGAAATTATTTTTCGCTATGGCAACATTTCGCGAGGCTACTGTGACAGGGCTACAACTGAAAAAAAAAACTATTATTTATATTATGTCTATACATAGAATATTTGTACAAACTTAATAATAATAACAATAAATTATTGGATTACTTCTATAACACCGTTTTGTAAGAAATTCACCTCATGGGTGGTTTACAAATAATTTATGTAACCTATGACATTGACTTATAACTAAAAACTAACAGCTAAATTTTTTAAATAATTGCTTAAGTAAGACTTATAAAAAGTTACTTAAAACCAAAACTTATAGCTAGTGTCTTATAATTTAGACTTAAGTATAACTAGTGACTTAAAACTTATACATATACCAAGTGCATATTTTATACACAATACTGCAATATGACTTACAGCTGTGGATTAAAACAAGAGTCTTACAACTAACATACATATTTACAATATTACAAATACCTGTTGTGATTATTGCGCGTGCTGTCAGCGGAAAAGCATTCAAAAGTAGAAGTGTAAGAAATGTTATTATATTAAAGAAGGTAATCTAGGAGAAAGTAAATAGATTTAAAGGAGAAAAAAAGGTTTTGATTAGTCAGTCCCTCAAACTGAGTAATCAGAAACACCATTAAACCAATGCGGTCGTTATTCAGGATACAAGTATTTAAAAAGATGAGTCTTTGGATTTGCTCTGAATTCAGTAGAGCTGTCGATGTTTCGTTAAATGTGGAGGGAGTTCATTCCAAGATGGTCCTGCTACTGCAAAAACTCGGTCTTCGAAATTGGGATTGCGTTTAGGTACTGAGAGTCTTCCTTTGGCTATTGAAGATACTAATCGAAGTGTTGATTGCATAATCAGCAAACTTCGTGCTAAGGACCATATACTTGAACTCTTGTCACATTCGAGATCGTCACAAATCAGCTTTGACACCCATTTTTAATTTTGTAATATTCGACCCAGCCTCTTAAAATGTTGATTCTATTATAATTGTCGATTTGATGACAACGTCAAATGTGAAAGGATTTCAAACAGCAAGGCCTTAGATGTCAGCATAGTATAAAGCTAAATGCAAAAGTATTTACCAATAAAGTGGTTTTCTTTTGTTTTTGCGCAGAGGGTCACCTCCGATTTCATATGTAAAATGACTTTCCTATTATTGATAGGTTAATATGAATACATCGAATCCAGCGAATGCAATATTCAGAGCAGGCATAAATCCTCCCTCACTGAATGTTTTAGAGTTACGGATTAACTTTATTTTATTGTTACTTTCACATTAATTAAAAATAAATATACATGTATTATTTTGATTGAACATTTCGTGAAACCATCAAAACTAATTTCTCGATTATGACAAAAAGCATAATATGATGCTCTTCAAATTAAAAATAAATCCCTTAAGAGGAACGGCTGCACGGACTGTTTCATATAAAACTTAATTAAAAAAAAACCAAAATACTCACCTAAACTTAATGATCTTTTTATTCATCGAAAAGTTTGGTAAATATGAATAAGTAATTTTTTTTACGTTATGAAATATAGGCCATTAAAGATATTGATTTTTCGCAATTTTAGAGACACTTCTAACAATTATTTTTATTTACACGCCAAATTTGATAGTTTAAAAAAAATTCTATAAACCCACATATAATTTTCTAAATAGCATCTAAAATTATTATTTTTTTTTTCATGGCCTATATTTCATAATTTAAAACAAAAATAAATAAAATACTTATAATTCGTACTAGATATTTACTAAAGCTGTAATTAAAAAAATATATCATTCTGTTTGGATTGGTATTTTTGCCTCAAATCTAAAATTAAGTAATGTATGAAACAGGCTGCGCAGCCGTTCCTCTTAATGAATATATTCATTAATTTAGTAGATATTCATAAATAATGAAGTGCTCTACCCCATTCAATACTCAACTAATTATGGAAACTATTCACAATTGTCCAGAATGTGAAGGCTAGTCAACTCCAGTCAAACCCTTACTTTTTTGGTGTAAGCACAAATGATTTTTATCTGTCTTTAACCAAGTAAAGAAATAATATAATTGGTATGAGTCTTAACCAGGTCCTTGACTTGATTGGTAACTTTTTTTTTTCATTTGTCTTTGCTCAATTCATATACCACCCTATAGATTATTCTTCTAATTCCGTGCAACATATGTTGTGAATTGGATGTTAGTCCGTTAATAAATAAATAAATACATGTATATACGTAATAGAACCATAAAAATTTTGACCTCCTTTATTTCAGTTCCTCCAAATTTATTAATTATCCCTTACCCTCTTATTTTGCTGACAAAATAATATTTGTACGAAACAGGACGATATTCCTGCATATTAATATAAGAGTATTAACCGATTCCTACCATTCCGTTGTAACCTTCTTGTAACCGTTATTTAATTTTATCGTAAGGCGCTTTAACCCTTTTTGTGAAATTAAACTCGCCACTACAGTAATTGATAATAAAATGAGGACTTACACATATTCTGGAATATACTACAATCGTTTGGTGATTATTTTTATATTGCTCAATAAGAACGAAAAATTACGAAAATAGATGAAATATATTATTATCTAAAATTTCAAGCAAAACTGGGTAGTGAAGCATTTATTATGTAGTGTACTTAACTTTTAAATCCTAAAGGGTAGAAAGGCACACAGAAATGAAAAAAAAAACAGAAAGAAGTTTAAATATAAATATTCAGACTTTTAAATAAAAGTCAACATTTCCGTAAATAAATCATCAATACCATGTTTATTATTTACTTCGAGTTCATATCTTTGCTTACAATAAGAACGGGATGGCTCCGATTTGGATTACCTTATTTTTTACTTTATCTATCTACGTTTTTAATCCAGCAAGACTGAGTGGATAGTGTAAACACATTTTGCCATATTATATGAGATATATACAAAAATAAATAATAGAGAAATGAAAATAATAAAAAAAGGCTAAATTACAAAACGATAATATATTACAATAATGTTTGGCGAATATTTTCATATTGCTCAAAAAGAATTACCTAAAATCTCAAGCAAAACTGGGTAAAGCTGAAATTACTGTATTAAACTTTTGAATCCTAGAAACTCGTTTCGGTATAACTCACGAGATTAGTTTTTTTGTTACATGCATAAAAACGATTCGGATTTAACTACTGGGCGGTTCGAACCTTGTCGTAATATTTAGGGTTGCCTATCATTAGTATTTTGAGTGTTATTTTCTGCGTCAGCAAGACGCATCGTCATAGAATCCCGGTACTTACTTAATATCAACCCTGCAATGGGGAAAATTTGCCATTTCCCATTGCGGTTTTAATTCAATTTTATTGCAACACAAACCTAAACCACCCGCAGCAGATGTTGCCTTTCTATCACGGCCAACTTTATTAATAATTAAAGCAATAAAATACAGGCTGCATTTTCTAATTTGTGTTCTATCCAACAAAATTTTCCAATTAAATGTGATTGACCAGAATATGGTTCAGTACCTCAATAAATGTGTTTAATTTATGTCGTGGTTTAATAATAATAATAATTGGATTACTTCTATAGGGCCGTTTTCGTGAGAAAATCACCTCAAGGGCGCTTTACAATTAATAAAATAACATATACAACCAATACCTTACAGTTAAACTTTATTACTAATGGCATATAAGTAAGACTTATGGCTAGGGACTAACTACTGAGACCTACAATTAGTGACTCACATCTACGGCTTATAGGTAGTCACTCACCAACTAAAAGTTATAGCTAGTGACAATTTAAACTTAAGTAGGCATAACTAGAATAAAAACCTAACACATATATAAAACCAGTACCCATTTAAAACTAATACATATCTATGACCAAGTGCATATTGTGTATACAATACTACCATATAGCCCCCCCACTGGTCTTTAAAAAGAATGTGATGGCCCGTCCTTCCTTCGTTTATGATTTAATTTAGCAATAGACTTTCGTTCGCGCCACCGATTTAAGATGACTCCTCTACTGCTGCCTTAAATTTTCCTAACTAATGTGATTGGAAAACTCTTTGTAGTTTTCCTTTCAATTTGAGGTTTTTCTCCTCCTTGGCCAGCGTGTAACGTCTAGCCCTATGCTAACATTCGAGTGTTTCCGATTTTCATGATTTTTTGCGGAAAATTTTGCACTCCAATGTGGTCAATTTCCCAAGCTTTTCCGGAGTCTACGTTGTGTTGTTTTTTTGTTTCAGACTATTGGAAAAACAAGGCCTTATTTGTGGTAACCCCTATTCTTTGTAGCGTAGGCAGACTCTCGCATACCATTGACAGAATTCGTATTCCTAACATTCCTATCTTAGACTTTAATGTTCTGAACTCTCTATTATTATCCTACTATGCAATCTACGTTAATTTCCTATAGGAAGACTGGCATTTTCCTAACTTTACCCCTAAATTTTCTATTTTTCTTCTATCGTGAGTTTTTAATGGGAAAACTTAGCTTCTGGGCTATACTAATTGCACTATTCCTGATCTATATAATACGACGTAGTTTCGATTTTAAATTTGGTATACATAAATGTAATGATCACAGTATTATCGCTTTTCCTCATCGTACTAAGTGTTATTCTACATGGGTTAGTTTCAATGAATTTCATGGTTAAAAGGTACAGTTTTACTTGTTTTGGCGCCATCTCCATCCTCTCCTAAATTTGGGAAAATTACATGATTAGGTTTTAGTTTTCACAGCTTTTGTTATGACGAGAGATCGAATACGGTTTGTTTTGCTGCAATTCGGCTCCAGACCTACCCCTAAAGTACTCAGATGACCACGTTTCCGGTCAGTAACTCTCCCCACACAGACGTACAGCCTGACCAAATCGGTATACGTAACCTCTTCTTTTAGTTCGTGCGCTATTGGTCATCCCTTGTACCGCGACGGAA
>JAHDVE020008916.1:0-51073 GCA_022606495.2 Halesus radiatus | reverse complement strand
TTTCATCAAAACACCTTGTTATGTTAGTACCACCGCATTTGGAACATGTTTTTGGATTAGTGCGAAAAAAAAATATTTTCACTTTTATTTCGTATTTTTTTAGTTTTGGCGAAATTTTAACTCAATTTGGGTGACTTTAAGCTCTATAATTGTTCTGCAATATAAAAAAAACTATTATTAGTGAAATACATTAGAGTATTCATGAGCAAACCGATTATCAATACGGATATTATGATAATGTTAATGCTCAATACTATTATTATTCTTCGAGTTAAAGTTTCTAAAAAGGTAAATAATTTTATTATTTATCTTTAGATATGGTTTACTATGAATAGAATATAAAATTATGCACAGTAAAGCTCATCCTTATTTTGACATTTGAAATTCTAACCACAAAACTGATCAAAATCCATGGATTTGGAGCGTTTCGGCGGGCTTTGAAAAATTGAAACTGAAAATAATTTGAACTATGAAAACGTACTTTACTGATTTAATATTTACTAATATGAACTAGGAGAAGTATCTTTGAAAAAAAATTTAAATACACTGGCATTTGAGTTGGAACGTGACTATAGATAAAAAAATAATTGGACTGGAGTTCCTTGTTGCAAGTTGGAAATAATATTATTGTTAGGGGTTACTAAAAATACACAATTTGTAGTCTGCTTATGATTTATATATAAATTCTAATAACAAAAGTTCTTTGACCGTAAGATTTTAGGTTCTATATGAAATTTGGTATATATTTGATAGAATTTAAAAGATTACAGTTTGAGGATTTTTGTCATTGGAAATCGTAGATATTTTCCTAACTACCCGTACAGACTTTACAGAAAAATTATTCGTTATATTGCTTGCGTTAGCATCGTGCAATGTGACGTTCAGCGCTCTATTTTGGTGCTCGTCCTTAAGAATTAAAAACCAGTTTATTTTTTACTTTAAAAAGTTATTATATACAGATATAGTAATAAAAATAATGATAAAATATTAGAAAGGTTTATTATAATTTGGTATCCTATACCCCCATCCCTACACCCTACAGCTGCTCCTACCCCTACAGCTACCCTACTCCTACAGGTACCTACCTCTACCTCTACAGCTACCCCTACACCTACAGTTACCCCAACCTTTGCCCTAGTCCTACCCCTATAGCAACCCCTACCCGTCTCCCTACAGATACCTCTTTCACCATTCATTGATAGAAATAATGATAAGATATTAGAAAGGTTTATAATAATTTAGTATCCCATATCCCTACCCCCATAGCTACATCTACTATTACCGTTAATGTTAAAAACAACTATATTTTACTGTCTTTGATTCCAGCACTGAGATAATGCGTAATAATGAAACAAACAAATATAAATACATAAGAAATTTTATATATTAGATAACCATTCTATAAACATTCCTCGACATGGACAAGGCACGTATGTATACATTCCTTGGCCAGCCATATACTAGCGGGTTTTACGCGTACGCTTCGGAGGGAGCGTTCCGCGCGCCGCTCCAGACCCTGCGCAGAAAAGTCCCACAATGAACTGCGATGCAAACCGTTACTTTACTTTAGCGGACTTTACTTTTCTGTGCGTTTCCTGGAGCGCCGCTCGAGGAGCGCGCTCCGAACCGTACGTGTGGGGGCGCTTATATCTCATAACAAACAAACCCGATCAACCTGATGATTGAGGTTTTGTATATTTTACGAACAACGCCACGAGTATGAACCTATTTACGAATTGATTTAAAATCTTCAATACTCGCTTACTTGCCAGTTAATACAATTCATTATGAAACTATTCAAATTATAATCATATTAAAGAATCTAAAAAGTAATCAGGAGGTGGTCGTTGGAGGTCTACTATCTGGAAATACAGTGAAGGATCGACCGATTCCGCCCTGCGTAATTACATACGTGAATTTGCTGTGATAGGCGATCATTGCCCACGGGTCAGGGCGGCGTTTGGAATGAAGGCCGCCCGCAATAATAATATGCCCGTTCCTGGAACCCGCCCGAGGCCGGGGGATTATTATTTGTTTAGATTACGCCTCCGCCTCTGCGTCCCTACTTCCCCAATGGTCGCCTTGCTCTCTCAGACAGAGGAAGAAAGGTTAGTCCAGAAGCACTGAACTTGGTGGACCGAGCTCTTGGTGGTTATTTTCGCCTGATAAGAACAGTAGAAAAATCCATTTGAATAATTCCTTTGATTCTAGCGCCCCTGCGGAATAGGAAAGCGAGGTTTTAAGTGGAATTGTTTGGCTTCCTATTGATGATTTGTTAGAAGTAAGGAATTGTGATACTGCCGGGTAATACTGGTAAATGGTTGGGTGTATGAATCTAAGGTTGTTGTGTGAATTAGATTGCACTCGGATTAACTGTTTTGGAGCCTTTTGATTGAGTTTGTTAAGCAATTAGTAAAACTGGTCATGTTAAAGATTAATAAATACTTTTATTTTATTTTATTTGCTTTATTATACTTAATTCCACTAATATAAACTTACTTATATATATTTTTAGATTTTAATTTAAATATTGCTTATTTCTCATTCCTTATTATACAATTTTTACAACTTACTCTAAATATGATTAATCTAGGTAATTTTTTTGCTGGGAGGTAAGCTATATGTAGTTGAATGTGAGTTCATTACAGAATAGTACACGACTGAACCTGGATAAATCGCATGTGGGCCCCACTGTAGAATTTGGCAGCCACCTCTGGTCGGGAGCCCAACATATCTGAAAAAATCCTTGACTCTGTGCAGAAACGGGCGGTCCGTTTGATAGATTTGTCTATTTAAAAAAAAAACGGATTGCAATATTCCGTCAGGAGAATAGACGTCAGGAGGGAATTCTGTCCTTGTTCTACCGATATTTTATTGGAAGATCCTTTGAAGCAGTAACGTCATTGATCCCTTCGGCACCGGTGCACAGTCGGGAAACACGAAACATTTTAATTTAAATTATTTCCCTCTAGGCCCCCTGTGTGGAGTTAATGTTAAAAAAATAATTACCGAGTGGAAATTTCTGCCAACAAACATACATTCTGACCGTCAAAATAAAATTTCGTTATGAACGTCATTGTACATTACTTTGTAATTCAGTACAGTAAAATAAATACACGATTGATTATCGGTAGTGAGACGACAATACAGATTGCCGCGGTCCAATCACAGATGCATACCGAATGAGAGGCTGTCCGGGTCACGCCGGGTCAGGCCCGTCACACTGGACATGGTACTGACAAATAATCGTGACGGTTTCAGTTCAAAAATAGAACGATCATCCGGAAATGTCAAGACAACTTTACTGGCCGGGGGAGGATTTTTATTATCGATAATAGTAAATATTTATTCCGGTATGTGGGGAGGTTAGTGCGGTCCCACAGATTCCATACAACATATACATACACATACAATAGTTATAAACATACAAAATAAGTAAACGGTTTAAAAAAATAAAATAATAAGGACATGAAAGTAAAGCTTTTAAGGTGCTGCGGCATTTAAATTGTGAGGGGCCAATATCTTTCTCCAGTAGTGTTTATTATTTATTCTATCCTCATTCCAGCCACCCTGGATATGCCAAAGAGCTGAATCAGAAAAATAACATAATGATCACATACGGAAATGTCACAAGCTACTACTAATCATTGACTCGCGCAATGACAAGTCGATTAAAAGAAAGACAGGAAAGTGGTGTTGGAGACATATAAATACAAATCAAAATAAAGAATATAATGTCAGTTATCTCCGTCTGGCGCCCATGTCCAACTTGACCGCGACATACGTCTTGGATGATGAATTATTTATTAATTATTTATAATTCAAACCTCGCCACTTCTTATTTTCATTCCTCAACGATACAAATGAGAAAAAATGTCTACGAGGAATTTTCTCAATAAATAACATCAGTTTTATAATACTATGATACCATTAGCTTCTTTCCATTGAAAAGGTCGAAGAATCATTCCGGCGTGTCACTCGGAACGAATCTAATTAAAGCGGGATATAAAGTAAAAGCCGAAAGTTAATAAATACTACAACCACTGTGGGTCAAGCGTGGACACTGTGGATCAAGCGGCTGTGCGTGGCCTAGAGTAAAAACCTCCGCGATACAAAAATTATAAAATCCTTGCAAACAGTCCGATTAGTTACAATAAGGAACTCCACTCAATTTTTAATAATAATGAGGTTAATACCAGTATTTTTCGTTTTTCCTAAAGTTAGTTTTAATAATTTTTAAAGCCCGCCAAAACGCTCTAAATCTATGGTGGGTCGGTTTTGATCAGTTTTGAGGTTAGAATGTAAAGTGCCAAAACAAGGATGAGCTTTACCGAACATATTTTTATATTCAATCCATGGTAAATCAAAAATAAACATATAATAACAATATGTACACTTTTAGAGACTTTAACACAAAGAATAATAATAGTATTGAGCATTAACATTATCATAACATCTGTATTGAAAATTGGTTTGCTCATAAATACTCTATTATTTTCATTAATATTTTTTTTTATATTGACCAATAATTATAGAGCTTAAAGTCATCCAAATTAAGTTAAAATTTCACCAAAACTAAAAAACACATATTTAAAATACAAAACAAGCCAAAAACAGAATACGCACGTGCGGTCAGATGTTCCAAATACAATGGTACGAATATAACAAGGTGTTTCCATGAGATGATATTTTATTCACTTTTACAAAAACGATTTATAAATTTTATGTATTCACTTTTAATAAAACACATATAATAAAAGTTATCTATTCAGAATCAGCGTTTGATGATCGATATGAATATATATTTTTAAAGCCATTATATTTTTTACTGGAGTTCCTCATTACATACCTACGTTACGCTCAGCTGTTTTTGCCAAATAGTTTAGGGGCCGATGATCGGCGAGGAAGTAGCGCTACGCTCATCCTACGCCAACTTTCAAATCGGTTCTTGGTGCGTGTTTTGGCGTATGCGTCATCCATTGAACCAAATTCGTCAGTTAGTGGAGATGTACCATTTAGTTGTATCGCCAATCTCCGGATGGCCCTCTTTAGCATACTACGAAAAATGATGTGATTGATATTGCAACATCAATCACTTTCAGATAAAGTCGCCAACGCATGATTACCATTGTAGCATAACCTCCACACCATATGCCGAACATACACACGATATAGGTCAACAGGGGACGCGTCAGAAAACACCGTAACGATAATATAAGATACCTAGCATTATGTTTGTAGGACTAAGACGACCCGAGTGGACATTATTTGTGTATTTATTTGTATGGAGATCTAATGAGCATTAGCGTCATCATTCACCGCAAGGACTGCGGGTCTCCTGGTTTTGAAAAGTGGATTTTATCATCATTATCCCACGGTGTACGAGACATAAAGTAAAGTTCACAGAAACAAACATTAGACGCCGACGTTTTATTGAAAAGAAAATACTCGTATATGAATATTCCATTAATATTAAACGAGCCGATAAAGCGTTACAGCCACCGGCCTGAGATGGGGCGAGGATAACGAATAAAAAGCCCATGGTCATTAAAACCAACAACATTTGGAAAGCAGGTGCTCATTATTCAGGGATTTAATACTACTACTCTTGGGCTTTTCTCTCGGCAACGAACCTAGCATCTGAATCTGAATCTGAATGCAGTCATATGAAGTACATTTTTACACAGAGCGGCGGTGGGGGTATACCGTCGGGGTTTAAATAATCACGAGATGTTTTATTTATTTATTTACACCCATTAGAGGCTTTTACGTGGACATTTACAAATAATATTGAAAAGGTACATATGCATTATAATAGATAACATAAAAAGAAACAACATAATTTGACGCTTTTATCCAGAGTTAAATAGTTTCAAATAACCTAACTCTACTCGATGAAAAAAAACCGTACAAATGCATGCTTATACTGTAACATTGATGCGCCAAATATGTCGACAACATCGAAGTATTTGTTCCCTTATATTGTAACATTGATGTGTCAAATATGTCGACAGCATCGAAGTATTTGTTCCCTTATACTGTAATATTGATGTGCCAAATATGTCGACAACATCGAAGTATTTGTTCCCTTATACTGTAACATTGATGTGCCAAATATGTCGACAACATTGAAGTATTTGTTCCCTTATACTGTAACATTGATGTGCCAAATATGTCGACAACATCGAAGTATTTGTTCCCTTATACTGTAACATTGATGTGCCAAATATGTCGACAACATCGAAGTATTTGTTCCCTTATACTGTAACATTAATGTGCCAAATATGTCGACAACATCGAAGTATTTGTTCCCTTATACTGTAACATTGATGTGCCAAATATGTCGACAACATCAAAGTATTTGTTCCCCAGATGTTGAATCTCTCGAATAGGGGAATAATATTGCAACGCTGAAGTTGAATTGTCACAATAAAATAGTAGGTACTGTCTTGTCCTAACAGGTACATGAAAAACCACCAAATTCAGGGTATGAAACATTGAATTAACAATCTTAAATAAACATGTTGAATCGCAAATAAATCTACCTTCAGACAAATTTGAGTAAATTTAATGAATAAAGTAGATAATCGTAGTCTATGCATTATCTAGGAATACCCATTCGAAAAATAACATTTAAGGATTTTATGTGAAAGTAACATTAACACGAGGCTAATTTAATATATTACGCTCATAACTCGAATTCATGGAAATATAATACCATTTGTGTTTCCTAGAAGGTGGAGAAAGAAGAATAATTAGGAACTGGTCAATCGTCATAATAACTCCAATACGTGATTTGTATAGGAGTGGCAATGCGTCATACTGGGCAGGCAGGTAGATCGTATTTCCGTGATGCCTGCTATTACATCATTACATCAGTGGAATTAAATGGCAGATCGGGGCGGCCTCATCGAGGCGGAAATAAAACGCCATTTCACTGGGTGGGGAAGGCGAGCTGCTAGAATTTGGCAGTTGGATCCCTGAACTAAATGGTATACGGGTTGGTTGTAAACCGGAGGCATTATGGAATAACATGGGTGGGTGTCACTGAGCGATTGGAGGAAATTGCTTTTCTCCATTTTACAAGAAGATTTATGGATGTTTTCCCAGAGTGTTGTCAATAAGGGTGAGGAACCCGAAGAAGAAACAACATAGATCGTAGGTACTCGCTACAAGTGCTGCTACTGCTACGTGTGGACTGAGATAACTAATCGACACACTTAATAAAGGTATAGAGTAAGTACTTTGGCTGATGAATTAGTTCAGTTTATAAACCATTTCTAGTAATGTTACATTTATCATTCCATCCGTATTTATAAACTCATCTATTTTTGATGGACTTTCACACCAAACCGAACATGTAGTTAGAAGCACCACCAGAAGTGGTTATAATAAACATACAGTAAATAATACACATAACATCGCGGGGTAATTACCACAACTTTACTAGGCAACTCCGGATCAGCGTTTTAGAGTGACATTTCCCTGTAGGGGTAGGCAGAGAGGCCAAACAACTCGGTATTGGCACACACTCCTTGCTTCAATCACATTCATACATCGTCTCATATATACTCTTCCGTTCACATTCGCGTCATGTATTTTCCTTACAACACATACGAGTACGCCTATAAAGTATTTAGTCTAATTTCATCCTTCCTCTGCCAGTTCCATGTCTCACAGCGATACACCAGGGTTGGTATCACCACTCAATTGTGAACTGCTAGCTTCGCTTCTTTGGACAATTTTCCTCGTGAACATTCCTCCATGTATGTAGTTTACTACATTTTCCCGTCTTTCAATTTCAATATCCCCATCAGCAGTGGCGTACAGCTATGCCTACCTTTCTTTTTCCTGATTTCCGAAAAAAAAAAACATTTTTTTTTTTGATATAATAACACACATATAAAACTTATTTCTATGTTGGTTATTCCCAGTAAGCTTATGCTTACATAATTAGAAAGTCGGCAGTCAAAGACGACTTAATGACAAATATAAAGAAAACCCATGTAATAGAATAAATCCCTTGTAGTCTCTCCCCACCCCTCCTCCCCCACATGTTGTGTATATAAAGCGTAGTTTAAGATTAACTTTTACCAGTCTGAAGATGGCTTTGACAAGCTGAAACCGGTCACGGTGAAATAAAATAAAAGTGGAAATAAGTTTTATATGTGTGTTATTATATCATTATAATGGAATTCCACCATGTTTCAGAAATAGAAATATTATTTTTTTTTTATTTGATGGTCGTTCTGCCTATATAAATCATTCATTACTTGGCAAATTTCTACCTTTTAGCTGCAATTTGCCTTGAGCGCCTTATCCTTGGTATGATGAATGATAATAATTAACACATGAAAAACTACATCCTACCCTTTGCATCACTCGTAAACATACAAAAACTCATCCAACTGTTCCAAGTATTCATCAATCACAACTATATTGCACACTGTTTTCGTACTCTATCTTTCAAACACCAGGATTTTAAACTGACTTGCACTCAAAAACCATTCCCTTATTTCCTCACAGTATGCCACAGATCTAAAACATATTTTATGTACCTACCTATGTGGACGAGGAAATAAAGTTGATTTTCACTGTCGTTGACGTTGATGCTGATTTAGGATTTGGCTAGTAAAGTTGTAGTATTTACCTCTCGATATGACGGTAAGATAGTTTTCTATTCAATTATTCAGAATTGTTTTGTTTTTCAAAACACAGTTTTCAAAATATGGATGAGCTTTACCGTACATAGTTTTATATTCTATTTATAGTAAACCATAAGTAAACATAAGTATAAATATATATTAGCCTTTTGAGAAACTTTTACCCAAAGGATAATAATAGCATTGAGCATTAATATTATCATAATACCCGTATTGATAATTAGTTTGATCATGAATACTCTAATTTATTTCATGAATAATGGTTGTTTATATTGAACAACACTTATAGAGCTTTAAGTCGCTCAAATTAAGTTTTATATTCTATTCATAGTAAACCATAAGTAAAAATATATATTAGCCTTTTGAGAAACTTTTACTCAAAGGATAATAATAGCATTGAGCATTAATATTATCATAATACCCGTATTGATAATTAGTTTGCTTATGAATACTCTAATTTCTTTCATCAATAACAGTTTTTTTTATGTTTATATTGAACACCAATTAAAGTGCTTAAAGTCACCCAAATCAAGTTTAATTTTCGCTAAAACTGAAAAAACTAATGTTTAAAATTAAAAACAAAACAGAAAAATAAAAAAAGTCCATACTAATCCAAAAACAGAACGCACACGTGACGTCAGATGTTCCAAATGAAATGGTACCAACATAACAAGATGTTTTGAAGAGATAATTTTTTAATCACTTTTAAATAACGACTTATAAATTCTACTTAAAATAAAAGATATATTATTATTTTTATAAACAATAATTATTAATAATTATTATTCGAGTCCTGCCGGCGACATTTATCTTTGCTCGGAAGGTTTTTTCAATTTGGATGAGTGTTTTAGATTAATAATTATTGTTTATAAAAATAATAATTGTTACCCTTTGCACTATGCACAAAAATCTTGTCTTAAGTTTTAAAGAACTTTAGTTTATCAATTAATAAAAGATATATATTCAGAATCTTGTATTCTCAAACAGTAAGTTGAATCGAATCTTTCGTCAAATTTTGGCTGACTACTGTGACAAAATTCATCATCCGCCATTCGCGATGATCCATTTAAAGCCTCGGTGAAATCGAAAATAAATGCTATCATACGCTAGCAAGGGCGCAAATTCACCTTTCCGAAATAAATGTCAGATAAAATGTCCCGTAAATGCAAAGCTAGCCAGTTTGAAAATGTAAGGCGAAATATTTGTCACGGGTTTTAATTATTAATAATACCCACAACCTTCGAGAGCTGTAAAATTTGTCCTATGAAAATATAAAAAAAGTTAATTTAAGTTGAATAAATTATTTTAAGTTGTTCATCGTAATATAAACCACACCCACCGTCAATATTTCTAATACGATATCAAGAGCATGTGATTCTGGGTAGGTGATAATGTTCTCAGTTTCCCAGTGTCGAGATTCGGGAGCTCCCTGTAATTTGGTGGGGGCGCCAGCTGAAGCCTGGTTTACTACATGCGTCCTTTGCTCGTGGCCCCGGGCGGATGCCGTTAAATTAGCGGACAAATCAGCCCCTTGCCTCGCGTGCATTTCTTTTTCGAAATTTGAGGGATAAATAACAAACGGAAGAAAATTCATTCTTGATTTATGCAATACCTATTTTTTAATATGACGGTCTCCGTGGTTACGATCCTTGGATGCGAATTTTATTTATAAATGAATTAAATAATATACTTTGTATTCACCACTTTATTAATATAAATATATCTAGATGTTTCGAAAGCGATGCTGTCTTCTTCGGGAGTAAAGCATCGCTTTCGAAGCATGTAGATATCTTTATATTATCAAAGTCGTGAATACAAAGTATATAATTTAATTAATTTATTAATAATGACGCCACAGAGTGAAAACCAATCGTTCGAAGAAATTATAAATTTTATTTCATTAAATTGCATTATTTCACAATTTATTGATTAAAAATAATATGTAGCATATTTGCGGCACGTTCCAGAGTGATAGATACTGTCAGTATCGCCCTGGTGAAAGACCACCATTCAGAATCGAAGCGTTGCCGTGTTTGGTGACCAGATCTGAATAGCCATGTATTTGCCCATCTCAATACCTTCAGCCTCACAACATGCCACAATCTTATCGGGTCCAGACCGTTGGAAGCAGTCGGGACTCTTGTGTGGTATATCACATACAAATACAAAGCAGCTACCTATCTGGCTAACTATTTACGTTTGTGCAGCCAGATATGTCAATACAATATGCTCAACTCGAATAAAACGTGAATTATTAATGATTTGGTTGTATTATTGTTGTTTACCTATTTTGTTAGAGGAATTCGGACACATTCCACCAAGCAGTGTAGCGTATTTAAATCACTTAATTCTTTAAATAATTCATAAACACGTATCCATTGAATGTAGATACTTGATATGAGGCGCTGAGAACCAGAGAGGCTTATACGCCTTGTGAGTAGTTTTGAGAAAAATGCTTTTCAAGTTTTTGAGAACTTTGTTAATCCTTTCATTTCATCAATCCATTTAATTTGGTTGATCCCAAACAAACCTAAACGACAAAAAAATTATTTTGTAATTTTATGTTATCTAAATAATTAAAGTTTTCTTGGTTATGATTTATTTAAGTGACAATATAATGCGCACTGAAAACCAACGTTTTTACTGACGTTAATATTTCAACAATATCTCAAATATTAATAGTTTTTCGAACATTTCACCTCTGTTCACATTATGGTTTAAAATTCTAGAAAACTACGTTTTTTTACAATTATTAATTTCATTTTCATTTCCATGGTCCATGATCCTAGCTACACATGATTGTCGAGTAGTGAAACTCATGTTTTGTTAACCGCCCTAACCATACGAACGTACGTGATACGGCCGCTATATCGTCGCCCGAACGCAACAAACCGTATCCCGTACGTTCAGTTTAAAAAATAACGATAACCGAAACCCACAAAACGTTCGTGATACGTCGTATACATCATGTTCGTTCCTGCGTTATCGCTTTTAGTATGCCGAGGTAAGCCGAAGCTAATGGATGTGTTCGGTTATTTTCGTATTCTCCCATACAAATCACGCCGCTAATCAGTGATACTCCAAGCACGTGGAAAAAAACCCGATGTTTTTTTACCTACTTTTTGAAAAATAACCCAAAGGCAGGGGGCTAACAAAAATCGTTACTATACTATATTAATATACAAATTGGCAGAGGAAGGATGAAAGTAAACTGAATGCCGTAGAAATGAGATCTCTGAGACGAATGTGTGGTAAAACCATGTATGATCGTGTGAAAAATGTTAAAATTCGTAAAGAATGCAAGACCGATGTAAGCGTAATGAGTAAGATTAAAAAAGGGACGCTTAGATGGTTTGGACATGAGGATCGAATGAACGAAGAAAGGAGTGTAAGAAGCATGTATGACGCGAATGTGAATGGAAGAAGAAGCCGGGGACGCCCGAGGAAGACATGGTACGATCAAGTGAATCAAATACTTGAGTCGGGCCATGTCAGAAGTTGGAATAATAGAAGAGAATGTACGAGACGATGTATGAATGTGAATGAAGCAAGAAGTGTATGCCAAGATCGAGTTGTTTGGCGGTTAGTCCTTTCTGCCTACCCCTGCGGGGAAACGGCGTGATGGTTAGTTAGTTAGTTAGTTACCAAAAAAGCGCGCGATTTCACCAACTGTTAGCTCATATTAATTAGGCGGTTGAGTTCCTATGGCACATACTTCATTACAGATTCCCTCTATGCTGGTCGGTGCAATATTGACTGTTGAGTCTGTGCGGCACGAATGTATTACAGTTGTCTATAAAACTTCATACAAAGATAAAATTTGAATGAAATGGCGCTTAAACCTGTCTGGTTCTCAGCGCCTAGTATACATCTTTCAATGCATTTTTGAGACATTCATAACAAATTATGCCCCCCAAATTAAGGGGAGTGGTTTTTTTCAGCTTCTAAGTTCGTTCTACTGCACACACCTCCTAGCACCAATTTCGTGCAAATGATATGCGAGTATTCGTTTTAAAAAATAAAACAAAAAGAGGGCATTATATGCCCTGAAGAAGCTACGGTTGTGGCGAAACCCGGACGGCAAAAGTATATAATAAATAAAAGTGATATAAACAAAGTTATTGTTTTATTTTTTAAATTATAATGTCACATCACCAAGTTACCGCTTCATATGAAAATATATTCGTCAATCATACGATAAATAACGTATTATGCAAAGTCAGCGATACTTTTGTACACCAAAATATTGATCTCATTATGAAACAAACGAGTTATGAGTTATTGGCGACGTAAAAACAAAACAGAGAAGTCAGACAAACAACCCGGAGCCAAAAAACCGGTTGGTGTCGTGGAACGAATACCTAAACACGATGTTCAGTAGGTATGTAATAACGGGCAACATTCAAATTGGGTCAATTTATTGTCGCCGAAATAAAACCCATCAAAGAGGATGTGAAGTATGAAA
Source organism: Halesus radiatus (assembly GCA_022606495.2). Taxonomy (NCBI): domain Eukaryota; kingdom Metazoa; phylum Arthropoda; class Insecta; order Trichoptera; family Limnephilidae; genus Halesus; species Halesus radiatus. Next base: position 37,945 of record JAHDVE020008916.1, on the reverse strand, counting down.
GCAAATCAAAACAGATTAAAAAATTAAGGGCGGGTTGTTTCACAGAATTTGAAGGATTCATCAAAATTTCAAAGATAATGTTCCAAGATCTGTGAATATTTTTTTTCAAGTTCTATTATTATTCAAGCACTGTGATACAACTGGTCAACAATGTAATAATAACAGAACTTCTATAGAATATTCACAGAGCTTAAATATTAACTGTGAAATTTTGATGAATCCTTCAAACTCTGTGAAACAACCCGCCCGTAGGTAAAGTTCTGATTTTAACGGGAATATATTAGAAATTAATTCATTAGGTTGTTTCAACATAATTAAGTAAACCGCAGTAAATGCTTTAGTCGCAATTAAGAGTGATTACTTTTTTTCTACCTTCACTTGTTATTGTGTGTGCGTATTGAATACAGGTCTTAATTAATCCCAATTTCACAAATAAATATAAATAGCAGAACCGCGAACTTGCCCGTCCATTGTTCAGCACCGAGAAACAATGCCGATTCTAATGAAACTGTTTAGACGTCGAGTCGGTAATAACACTTACTTTCATAACGTTCCTGACCTTAGTCTAATGGAGAACAGATGATGATGCTAGAGATCCTCTCATGGGAAAGTGATTGTAACCAAATTTATTTCTTACAGGCGAGTTTTCCCATCAGCATTATTCTAAAGATAACCATCGTAAATTCGGCAAATTGGTCGGCTGATTCGACAAATTGCTACATGCTTAAAACAAGCAAAGCGCGTGAACCGATCTTCCCCGACTAATGTATGCATCTGGAACTCTGCCCTTGAAATGTCGTCGAAATAGATAAAGAGGAATCGCGAAACAATGGCGAAAACAGTAGATACTAAATACCTCTCGTTTTCCGGTCGACACGCTACAATACGTCGACAAACTACTCGGCGAGGAATCAATTCCTCGGCGCGTTGAGCGGTTTCAAATTTATGGAAATTCTACAAATTAGTCATACGGCTTGAATTGAGTCACCGAGAACACAAGCTTTTGGAATCTTATAGTCATCGCCATCATCCACAAGAAAACGCATTAAGTCTGTTGAACTCTCTCGTGACAGAGACCGTGTTCGTGTTCACGAGATGGTCACACTAATAGAAACAGACACGATAGTAAAATGGGGCGATATTTGTTGACATTCAACAGTGAACTAAATATTGAAAATGTGGCGTTTTGTTTCAGAAATCAGCCATTATCGTGACAACCAAGGGGTCACCAGTCGCCAGGTTCATTCAATCTGCAACCCTTTTCAGAGTTGAAAACGGTTGGCAGATGATGAATGAAGTCCGTTTGCTCTTTTCGGTGATTATAACAAGAATAAGACAATAGATCTGGTGGAAACATAAAGCTGCCCATCAATCACATTATGTATTTTACCGAAATAAGCCCGCACAGACAATCAACATCGGTGTTGACAACTGACTATTAATTACGTGTCCAATGTAGTGGCTCGGACAAAAGAGCAGCATGAAACAAAACTTATATTAGAAAAATGTACTTTTTAACATGGAGCTGGAAAAAGAATGCCATCGCACTCTGACCGTGATATTATTTTACGACGGAATTGACAACATATCGGCAGCTATGACAGAGCGTGTCAAAAATTTGGGTTGGGGAATAATGAAAACGTCAAAATATTAATAAATAAAATTAGATAAGCAGCGTGACACAGAAATAGCAGCACAAGTCTGTTATCTACCATAATATTATTGAACGCAGTATTAATGTTGTGCAAAATTAATATAATGCTTTCCCGCAAGTACTCACTTCCAGCTCTTTCGTGATAAAAATCCATTATTTTGATATCTCTTATCATCCGTGTCATGCCATATCAAATGATATAATGGCAAGGAACCTAAAATGAAAATTATCATTTAATTACAACAACAATTCTTGATTTCGTAACTTCTCTACATTTCTCCACCTCGTCTCTCCACACACCTTCTTTATTATCGTTATTATTAGTCACATATGCATTCACTACTTAAGAAGCATTCTCACCCCAGACAAAATTAATAAGATATTGTATGGACATACGTAATAGGTACTTTGACAATATAAATTTTAATATACTAACCTTGTAATTTATAATAAAATATACTGAATATGTTTTAAAAAATTGTGTAAATTATGTTGCGCGGTAACAGAAAACTAGGAAATTCAACAAACCGTCGGTATACTTCGAAAAACAGTTCAATTTTTTCCGAAAATTACTTTTTGAGTCAGTTGCTCATATTTCACCATGCTAAAAACCGTAATTTCTCTATATGTAACGGAACACGATTCATGGACTTAGGAATACATAAATTGATATGGATCTCGATGAAAGTTACAAGAAAAAACAGTTTAGTCACAGTTGGTATTATTCCTCCCTTCACATCCAAAACTTTAAATGCGTTTTTCACAAAACTTCAAATTTGGACAAATTTGTTTTTCAAAGTATACCGATGAAACGTAGTATGGTATTATTATCAGTCAAAATAAAAATACAAATACAAATACAAATTAAAATATAAAAACCAAAAAACGGTGATTAAAGAAACGACACGGGTTGAAATTAGAACGGTATACAGTGGTAAGTACCAGGACACAAAAAGTAATTAAATACTCTTAGATAAAAAAAAAAAACTGGAGATTGTTTTTTAGGTGCTATTGATGGGTTTAAACTGTTCCGTATTTTTGTCCGGCTTCATTTCGTATTCGTTGAAATTAGCTTAGACTGCGGTGATAAGTGACTAACGAGCTATCAAGATTGTTAGGTAAAAAAACAAAGCCATTACCAGATTACACCGGAAACACTGGGAACATCCTTAGTTCGATGCTCAGTTCGTGGGATGCGTTGCGCTGTGTCTTTGTCGCGTCTCGTACCGATGTCGGACCAAACAACCGAATAACAATGGCCGGTGAAAACAAGGATGAGATTGTACAACACAGGTACACCGTGGTACATGTACATGTAGATACACTGGTAAGCACGTGCCGGCAGCCGACACAGAAAATGGTGATTTCCAAAACAATGTTGTGTTTGATAAATCACGGCACGCAATGAGGCTTCTTTATTAGAGAAGAAATAATCTAACACTTTCACGGAGCATTTTGTGTAGGTACCTACCGAGAGTGAGAAGACGCGCAAGATTTATAGGGCTATCTGTATTTTTGTAGACGTTTCGTTTATACCTACACACTAAATATAAAAACAAAATCATTAGCCACTCATCTCACTAGACCAGTCCTGTGAGATGAGTGGCTTTACAATGTTATTGAAACGATATACTATAATAATAATTTTATTTTATTAAATAACGTTAAAGTTATTCAGACTATAAACAACTATAAAATCTACAGTAAATCTTTAAGTTGGGCCGTACATTTATAGATTACAACAATAATAATTTCACTGTAACCCAAATAACTATCATAAAGTATTTGTGTTCTAATTAGCCACAATCATAGGGTGACCATATTTTAGTTAACAAGAAGTAGTGAGTAAATAATAATAAGTAAATAATAATAAGTAAATAATAATAAGTAAATAATAATAAGTAAATAATAATCAGTAAATAGTAATAAGTAAATAATAATAGGTAAATAATATTAAGTAAATAATAATCAGTAAATAGTAATGAGTAAATAATCCACACAGAATCTCCAAGGATGACATAGATCCTGAGAGAAATTATTTCCGCCAGGGCCTCGTGTGTGGAGTAACCATAAAAAAACGGCAGTCGTTTCGCCGTTCCTAGGTATTAGCAAATTGGCGACACGTACATTCGACATATTTTAATGCATTTTATTAAGATTAATCCCAGATTTGTATACACCGTTGGTAATAGTAATACCTAATAAAGGAATACCGCTGATAGCCCCGTTGTACTTCCCATAAACGATGATGCAACAGAAATCTATTTCGGTTACAGAGGGTATCTTAAGAGTATAGGACCAAAATTCGTTAGAGATTGAACAAAAATATTGTTCGATAAAACTTAGAACACTTACAACTTTTCTTCCCAACTTTTCAACAGCCAACAGTAAAGTGTATTGTTGAGGAAAGCTCTGTTTGGATGTTTCCGAGCATTTTTATCATCGAACATCCCAAATTGTCTAAGAAGGTGCCCGCCCATTTTTATAGACAATAAAATGACATCAAATGCCGCACATACATTACTCGTTTCGTACAATTGACGTTTCTCCTCCTTGAAAAACAATACCTAACGTAGCTTTCAATAAGTAAAATAAGTTAGGTTCTCTTCAGTTTATTTAAATATTCAAAAACGGAGATAAATCTTGACATTCAATATTTGGATCGCGTACAATAGATCGCGAACCAATAATGGCATTTGACATTTCGGTGACATTTTTTCACCATGTTTTTATAACTAGTCATCTGTTGAGCGGAACTTAATCGACAAAAATCGGTAGCCTAAATTGATCGTAAATTTGATAGAGTTTCGTTGGGAAGAGCGTATTTGAGGATTTGAACGGCGTTGAGGCAAAATTTCGGCTCAGCAGTTGCTCAGTAGGGTTGGGAAGAACGGCGTTAAAATATAGTACCCGATGTAAATGTGTCAAGGTAAAAATATATTATGCCTGAGAGTAGATTTTAGTACTTCCATTGACTTTATTAGTCACCAATGTTTTTGATTGATAAGACTCAAGAATGTATAAATGTAACGCAAAGAACTTTGATAGTAAATTTGTCATTTTGATTAAAAACCGGAAAGTATTTTATCAAGTCAAGTTGGTTTAAGCCGATGACAACTTCTATACAACAACCATATCAATTAGGTATTGTCATTAATATCTCGATTCTAATAATACTCGAATTACTTGCGTATATTCATTTTAAATTTTTTATTGTAAAATATTAATTACATACAATGGGAACTTGTACCCGTTAAGCCACTGCAAGTAGCGTGTCAACAGGAGTTTAGTTCAACAATATCATATACAACAATCATACAAACGTAACGTAATAATAAAACAATATAGGTGCATGCCTGTTGTGATCTATGTACGAGTACACAAGGTGCATGCCTGTTGTGATCTATGTACGAGTACACAAGGTGCATGCCAGTTGTGATCTATGTACGAGTACACAAGGTGCATGCCAGTTGTGATCTATGTACGAGTACACAAGGTGCATGCCAGTTGTGATCTATGTACGAGTACACAAGGTGCATGCCTGTTGTGATCTATATACGAGTACACAAGGTGCATGCCAGTTGTGATCTATGTACGAGTACACAAGGTGCATGCCAGTTGTGATCTATGTACGAGTACACAAGGTGCATGCCTGTTGTGATCTATGTACGAGTACACAAGGTGCATGCCAGTTGTGATCTATGTACGAGTACACAAGGTGCATGCCAGTTGTGATCTATGTACGAGTACACAAGGTGCATGCCTGTTGTGATCTATGTACGAGTACACAAGGTGCATGCCAGTTGTGATCTATGTACGAGTACACAAGGTGGAAATTTTATTTATTTTTAAATGAAAACAGCATAACAGTTTTGTTATAGATATACCAGAGTCCAATTACACAATATCGATTTAAATAATATTATAAAAATTAAAGAAATTGAGAAATAAAAAATAAAAAAACAGCAGGATAGTTTTGTTACAGTGAGGAAAGACTTAATATAATAGTAACACTTAAAGAATTTTAAAGATACTTTTTTTATGTTTCTATATAATTTTGATATTACAAGGTAAAGTATAAATATTAAGAATACATATATATTATAGAATTTTTCATAGTCCTCCTCACTAGGAGATCCTGTGCTGAGGCGGACCAGGTTTTGCACAAAGGGGTTTCAGCGACTTCTATATTTCAACTTCAAGGTTAGTCATGTTCTAGTAATTCCTTAATTACTTAATATTTAATTATATTTAATTGACTATTAACACTTTTTTCGGATTTCTAAATTTTCAAATTTGTCTAATTGTAAATTTGTATGTAAAATGTTTAAACCTTTATTCATATCAAAAGAATAATTTGCTTCCAAAATATGATTGGCAAATTCACAAATTTCTTGAGACCACAAAGTGAATACCAATCTTTTGAAGAAATTACAAATATATCTTATTTTTATAGATAATCTCTATTCAGTCGTCTAGTTGAAAAAGTAATTATATGAAATTCCCCCGATAGAAAAAATCGCAAAAAATAAATAACGTGTGGTACTATTATTTAACATGTTATAAGTATGAAAAACACGTTCCCAACGTTTTTATAAATTCTATTTAAGTCAGTAGGCTTGAGATTTCTGATTGGTTCTGAATATTTCATGTTTTATCTAAAATGGTCGTAAGGTACCTTTCGATATTAAGGTACTCTAATATCAACCACTTTGGTGGTAAACATAATGATAAAGATAAAAACGGATAATAAGGAACTCAAGTGAAAAATATAATGGCATTAAACATACGTATTCATATAGATCAGCTAACGTCGATTCTGAATATACGAGTATAACTGAATGTAGAATTTATAAATCGTTATTTAAAAGTGAATCAAAAATCATCTCATCGAAACACTTTGTTATATTGGTACCATTGCATTTGGAACATCTGCGTTGTCGTTTTGTTTTGTATTTTAAATATGTGTTTTTTTTTTAATTTTGGTGAAATTTAAAATTAATTTGGATGACTTTAAGCTCTATAATTGTTGTTCAATATAAAAAAAATATTATTAATGAAAAAATTAGAGTATTCATGAGCAAACCAATTAAAAATACGGATATTATGATAACGTTAATGCTCAATACTATTATTATTTTTCGAGTTAAAGTTTCTAAAAATGTAGATAATTTTATTACTTATGTTTAGTAATGGTTTACTATCTATAGAATATAAACATTGGACTGGAGTTCCTTATTGGCAAAGTATTTAGAAAACATAATAAAATTATTATTCTATTTCGTAGTTATTAATACATTTAAAAGTAACCTATAACCTTCAAATAACATAGTTCATAGCTAGATAGCTCTGAGTAAGAAAATCACCGATTAATTACCCGTCCACATTATTTTACTATAAAAGCAGATACACGACGGTGTTCTGTGAAAAGGCGACGTTAAAGGAATACGATCTTAGGCCAGTCATCATCATCAATCCCTCTTTATATCCATCCTGTCAAGTCGAAACAGAAGTCTCGAGCTGGACCAAATTAGGATCATTAGTACCCTCTCTGTGGACCGTGGAGCCAATGCGTGTTCTTCAAATAAACACGGCCGAGATGAACTGTCTAACAGATGGCAACTGGCAGGTATACCTTGCTACCAATAGTGTACATACTAGTTCCTTTCAACTGCCTTCTTATAGCGAGAAAGCCATTCACCAGGAGTTATTCATTATTGGTAAAGAGACACATAGTGTTATACATACACTGCTGTAAACATTGTACAGTGGATACTACATCATGGCAATTGCAATTGTATTGGTGAAAAGAGATGTACACATGTAAATACAGCATTGTATCACGTGGTATAGGCTCGTCTTTCATCGTATTGTGGCACGGGATAATACCTGGGATAGAGCCTGGAACCTGGAAGTGACAGTGATCTCAATGACCATCCATTTCTCAAGCGTAGAGACCCTTTACAACTGTGGGTGGAATATCAAATTATTTTATAGACAGCCCACGCTTCCAAAATTCTGTCAAATAATGTTTCCTGTTTATTTTTATTAGTGCACCACTTTTAAAAAAATTAAAAAGCTTCTCATGTCCCTGAATCTTTTCACGCAACTTCGCACTTTAGATTGTCGAGAACTTTATTTTTTTAATTAATTTCTACATAATTTTGACATTTTAACTAACGTAAGGTATAAATACAAAATGTAAATTATAGATTTGTTTTCATAGACCCTCCTCACTGGGAGATCCTGTGTTAAGGCGAACTAAGTTTTGAATGAGAGGGCTTCAGCGACTTCTATATTTCAACTCCAAGGTTTGGGAAGGGTATTTCCAGTAAGTTCTATGACAGTGTTTTAAGAATACTAGTCAGTCTTTCATCTGTTAATTCCTTAAGCCAAGTTTTGCTGGACTTAATGCAATTATTGATTGAATTACTTTGTTTGATACTAAGTGGGAGTTTGTTGTATAATTTTACAGCTAAAAATTCAGATCGCCTTTGTCCAAAAGTATTATTACACTTAGGTACATTTAACTTGTCTAGTTGCTTTGCTCTGGTATTATGATTATTTTGTCCTTTTTGAGATGATTAACCAGAATATTTTTAGCAAAGAATTTTGTATATTTGGAAAATCGACATGTTTAAAATTTTCCATTGTTGACGTCCTCATGGGGTCACCTTTCAAATACCAACAAAATAATTAATTCATTAATTCGGGTTACGCATTATTTACAAGAAACTCTTGTCAGAATAGATTGTCAATCCACTTCTGAAATTGTTTGAATGGCTAAGTTCTCCATCACGACACAAGCATAATTTGTCGCTTAGTAGTAGGGAATTCTCAAATATTGTCAGGTTATTCGTAACCCGGGAATGTTTATCTTTCTAATTAAAATAAAACAATAACTTTGTTTATAACCACGAGAATTTTATTTAATTTTATTACGACCGACCGGTTTTGCTTAACATAAGCATCTTCAGGGTACAAAAATTAAACTGATCAAAAATACATAGTGTGTGTTTATATATACAAAATAGAATAAGACAGAACATAACATAGAACAAAGAAAAAATGAAATAGCATGAAATAGAAAACTGACATAATAACCGAACGAAAGAGACAGAAGTGTACATAATGGAATACCAAGGAATAACTGAACAGGTGATTATGGGATGGGAAATTTTACGAGATTATAGGGAATATACCTAATATTGGGCTATTGGACACATTTAGTTGATTATTAAGAATTTTATTTTTGGTTTTAACAGCTTTCTGTATTTCTAGTGATTCTAAATTATTTAATCTGTTTCCATGACCATTTTTATGAAGAATATTAGCACCGGTGCTTTGAATGAAGGTACGATCTTTATCAATAAGGTGATTGGCGAATTCTGAAAAACCGTTATTATTTAGGCATCTAAGATGTTCTTTAATTCTAATATTGACATTGCGTGTTGTGTTGCCAATATAGAATGCTGAACAATCATTACAATCTAATTTATATATTCCCGAGTGACTAAGCTTGTCGTCTTTATCTTTTGAGTTGATTAAAAATTTACCTAAATTATTGTTTGTATAAAATGCAGGTCTTAATTCAGAAGGAAGATTTTTTACACTGCAGGAAGAAAAATGATTAATGAATAAAATACGCCGCCATTGGTAACTAAGATTGTTAATAGTGTTAATTTTATGTGGATTAGCGAATAAGAAGTTTTTAGTGGCTATTTGTTTTTGTTTTTTACTTAAAATTGTATCAATTAAATCGGACTCATATCCAAATATCAAAGTGACTGCTTTCTATCAAAATATAGTTTATCTTTCTTTTAAAAAATGAAATAAAAAATATTACAATAGACACTCTCAGTCCATGAATATCTTTACACAACATTAGCAGCTTATTGAGAAATAATTTCTAATATGCTGCGTACTAATGACAAATATACGATTTTTATAACTTCCAGCAAATCAAAGTCATTGATAGTTCTAATTATATATCCCAATGTCTTCATACATTTATTAGTTATTTGTTGTATGTGATTTACAAAATTTAATTGTTTATCAAACAAAACTCCGAGATCACTAATTTCGTTGACTTTTTCCAAGATTTTGTTATCTATAGCGTAGTTAAATGCAAACGGGGTTTTGATTCGACAAAATGTTAGCGTCTTGCATTTATCAACGTTGAGAAATAAGTTATTAGCGATGCACCAATTATGTAATTTATCGATGTTTAACTGTAAGATTATGCAGTCGCTAATATTGGATATTTCTTTGTATAGTTTAATATCATCGGCAAAAAGTAGAACTTCTACATCGTCGAAACAAGTAATGATGTCATTAATGAATATTAGGAATAGAATGGGACCGAGATGACTTCCTTGAGGCAGACCACTAGTTGCATTAAGTACCTTAGATTTTAAAGACTTAATTTTGACGAACAAGATTCTGTTAGATAAGTAACTTGAGAACCAATCCAACATGTTGCCTCTCAGTCCTAGTGCATATAATTTACTAAGTAATAATTTATGGGATACTTTATCGAAAGCTTTTGAAAAGTCTGTATAGATATTGTCAACTTGTTTTTTGTTCGTGAAGGATTCCGTAATATAGTTTTAGTAAAGTAATAGATTAGTAGTAGTTGATCTTCCACTGACGAACCCGTGTTGTTTTTTTTATCAATTACTTTGAGTATTGATGGATAAATTAAGTCGAGAAAAAGGGATTCAAAAATTTTTGGGAGTGCTGATTGTATACATATAGGACGATAGTTTTTTATGTCTGTGTCATCCACCTTTTTTGAAAATTGGGGTAATATATATGGAGTAATAATTGGGGAAAATGTCCAGAAGAGAGTAAATGGTTAAATAATATGGTAAGTGGACTTGATATTATAGATGCGAATTGTTTGGAAATTATTGGCGTAATGTTATCAGGGCCTGCAGATTTGTTGGGGTCAAGGGAAAGTATTTTATTTAGGCAGGATTCCTGTGTAATGTGGTAGTTCTGTAAATGTAACGTGTTATGATATGATGGTATTTTATTTTCAGATATTTCGTCTTCGTATACGCTTTGGAAATAATCCGCAAACAAATTAACAATGTCGATGGTGCTATTAGATATTTTGCCATCATAGTGCATTGTAGGGAGGGTAGTCTGAGCCTTCATTGTTTAATTTTTTGACAAAATTCCACAGATTTTTGTCTCCAGTGCATTTTTCTCAATGGAGGTGATGTGTGCTTTATAGCACAGTTTGGATAGTATTTTACATTTTTTTTTCTCGTTACTGAAAAGTTGAAGTAGTCATCGATTAGGTGAGTTAGTTTAAAAAGTTTGTGTTACTGTTTTTTATGTTTTAGCGGTAATATAAGGTCCGTGGAGAACCAAATTGCATATGTTCTGTGTTTTGGTACATACGATGGTACATAAGATTTTATATTCTTGGAAAATGTTTGATAAAGTTTTTCTAAGGTTTCTTCGATATCACTATCATCAGCCAAGAAAGTCCAATCAGTATTAGTGAACTGGTAATTAACAGAATCGTAATCGGCGTTTTTGAAGATGAGTGTTGTTTGTCTCAATGTCGGTTTGTATATGTACATACTAACTGTAATGTGTAGGGGAGGATGATGACTATCCACCAGTATGAGGGGATCGTTTGACTTTTCAACACACATTTTAGAGCAGTTAGAGAGAGTTAGATCTAAAAGGCGGTCACATGTATTGTACACAAAATTATGTTGATGTAAATTCAAATAGTTTATTGTATCTATCACTTCACGTGCTGGGTCATTACAACTTTCATTTATAATATAGCCATTGTCACTAAAATTCCATATCAAATTGGGAAGATTGTAATCACCGACGATAATAATAGGATGTTTTGAAATGAGAAATTCAATGTCTTCACAGTGTTTCTTGTATGTTTGAATATCAGAGTTTGGCGGTATGTATATAGTTCCAATGATGACTTTTTCCATGGGGGTAATAATTTGCACAAATAATTGCTCCAGTGAGCTATTTTGTGTGTTTAGTTTTTCCACTGATAAAGTTTCCTTAGTTGCTATCAGAACTCCGCCTTCTCTGAATTTGGTACTAGATTTTGAGTTTCTGTCGCAATATATTGTTACTCTAACAGCTGTTCTACCCAACTTTTCGAATGATCAATCTGAGCCGCCGATCAGACAAGTGTTTTGTTAAGTATTCGCTTTATTTGACTGTCTCCAAACATTTTTCATCTTTGAACTACCTAAATTGTCTATGAAGAACTCGCCCATTTCTATAAAAAATATAATTGTACACCCACACGTTCATAGTCAATAAAATGACATCAAAGTAAAAACTTTCAATGTTAAATTAACATAGACGATCTAATTTTCTATTTATTATGAATACATATTATTTGTCTTAAATAGTGTAATACAAACACCGACATTTTATATTTAAAAACGTATATGTTAAAAATAAAGTAGTAGCTTGACTTTTACTAATGCCGCGAAAAAATAAGTAGACGTTTTTAACGTTTGTCTTTTGTGTGTGTCTTTCAATTTTCAATCAATAATTGTCAATAATATCTTCATCGTCGCTGTCTTCATATTCGCTGTCCATACCCGCTATTGGTTTTACATTAAAAATATCTTCATTTTCGCTCTCCATATTCAAAATTGTCAATACACAATAGGTACAAAAAATAGTTCGCGAAACGAATGACGTTTGACCGTAGATATCTATGACATTTGACGTTTACGCTATCTTTGACACTCTGTTGACACTTTTTATAACTAGTCTTTTACTGAGGAGAACTTCAATCCACAAAAATCGATAACTTGAGATGATCGTAAGTTTGACTGAGAATTTCTTTGGGAAAGGCGGATTTGTGAATTTGAACAGTGCTGAGGCAAAATTTCGGCTGAGCAGTTGCTCAGTAAGGTTGGGAAGTACGGCCGTAAGCCCCCAACCGATTCCGGAATGCTAACGAATATGCACTACGGGATATCCTTGAAAGTGCGTCGAAAAATACGGATTGTGCGTCATATTACCGTGATTAAAAATACCTCCCATGGGGAAATATTAATATTAATTAAATTATAAGTCAAACGTCGATTTTTATTTTACAAATTTGTTGAATAATATTTTTCTAGGATTACAAAAATTTTGGATTTCATAGACTTTATAATTAATACGTTGGAGCAAAAATGTTGGCTCAGGTAACCGAGTGTCTGGTTCCGTAAGGGGACAGATACATCAATTCTGTTGGGATATAGCACGCAATACATAGAAAAAGTGAGACTCTTGTTCGATGACCTCTCAAATTAAACATGTTCACACAAACGAACATCTGTAGTTACACCGCAGACACAAAATGCCATGTTTAATTTATACAGCTTTACTAATAAACACAGATGTTCCCACATTAATGGAAAAAAGAGGTTATTATTTGGTTCATTTGTTATGCAAACACAAGATGGATCCTTCCACAGATTTACCATTCCAAATAATATCCTATCTAACCAGAGTGGTAAACCTGATTTAATACATTAACCCATAAAAGATCAAGACAGTCCTCGGATTAACATTATTTTCTGATAAAAATGCATATACGTCCATCGTTTAACAGAGCCGCTCTACGCCAAGTGAAAAAAACATTTGATTTTATAACGATAAGCGTTTTACAAGGTTCAGGTTTAATTTAATCAGCGTTATTTTATACAAAGCCGAAGGTATTGCGAAATGATTAAGAAAACATTCGTAAGAAATGGCAGTGGACGAATTCCAGTTAAACCTGTCCTTTGCGACACTTTTTTTAATCGATGTTATAATATATTTTGCTGTCCCATTTAATCAAAAACGAGATTGACGGAGTGAGTGCGCGAAGTAGTGTCGTCATTGGCCGGGCTATTACGGGCGATGTTTCAACACAGTGGACACGAAGAGGGAAACTTAAGGCGATATAACCAGATACAACTGAAAAATAGTCATTTTTTAATCGAATTCTAGACGTGTCGACTCTTTTCCAAAACAAAATATAAATTGATTTTCAAAGATTGTTATTTTATTTAACAGGGTTGAATTTTTGAAAAAGTATCAATATATTTTTTACGTGATAAAGTTCTTCTGTTGGTCGTTGCGCAGATTTTTAAATTTTCAAAACTACGTTTTGTTATAAATCAATACATTATTTGGCTAGGCTTCGGATATTCAATTTTACTTTAAATAAAATCTTTAATAAAAAAGTTCGAGCGTGTCTTGCTACGAAACTCCTTCAATTTGTCTATTTATTTACGGACATACTAATCGATATATTTTAGAATTTTATAATATTTATTAATATGGATGGTTCCGCGGGACAAGAGAGCTTACTTCGGTGTCCCCATCTCTCGCCGAGCGCGATAACCGTTTTTGAGTGAAATACAAATTCTTGCCTGCTTGTTATACGGCCTTAACATCTCAACGCAATGTGTGGCCTTTACAATTAGTCTGCCACCCCGACCTGGGCGTCGGCCTGGGGAAATGGTGAAGAGGAAGTTTAGCACTGTAGCAGTGGGCTGTGAGCTAGGGGGTGGGGGTGGGTGGCATTACGTGACAGAGTTGGAGCCGCCAGTAGACACTAAGCACTCAAAGGCAGCCTTTTCACTTGTTATCAAAGAAAATTGATTTTACTACGGTATGAACCGAATGAAATAGTAAGTTATCCGCAACTTCAATCCATTTTCCTTCGGGTTCTGCATATTTTAAGAAAATTGAAATAGACAATACATAAATACGACTTTTAGCACCACGTATTATCCGTGTAGGTATCATTAACGAAGAACGTGTATTATATTGTGACCGCTGAGAAAATAAATAAATACATATTTACTACTAGATAATATTATTATGAATTCAGATGATTTATAAAACACTCTTTTAATTACTATTATCATAAAGTTTTACTGCAACCCAAATAATATCGATTACAAAGATCGGCCCCATCTCTAATCAACATGTCGGCGCACGACGTTAGCTTATGCACTCGTAGCTTCAAACCTGAAATATATAATACCATCAATTTACCGATGCCATGGGGTGCGGCCTACCTTAGGCCGGTGGGGAACGAACATCTCACTCGCTACTGGAGACACTGCGCAGAGAAGTCCCACAATGGACAGCGTTGCAAACCGTTACCTTACTTTAGCAAACTTGACTTTTCTGTGCAGTGTCTGCAGTAACGAGTGAAATGTTCATTCCTCACCGGACCGTCTTAAGTTTAAGTTCCTGCATGTAAAAGTTGAACAAAACGACATTTAAAGAAGTTGAATTTATACTGAGACAACGAATTTCCGTATTTGAAATAGATTTGTATCCTATTCATAATATAGGCCCACTAAAAAATCCTAAAATATTTCCGTATCAGACTATTCGCAGATGACGAATTGATATTGTGTCAATTATGAGCCAACTAAACTATGACCTTAACAATGTAGCTCTATGGCTTAAAAATAATTGATTAAAGTTAAACCGAAGCAAAGGCAAATTTATGAATATCGGAAATAAGAGAATAGCAGATACTCCTTTGATAATGATGGTCGGAGAAATATTGAATGAAGTATTCGAAATGAAATATTTGAGTGTTATTTCAGATTCCAGACTGACTCTCTCTAAATACAACATACGTTATGAAAAAAAATATCGCTAAAAGTCTCACTACTCGGAAGGATAAGAAGATACAACAGTGCAGAATCCCGTAAAACTATATACAATGCCATCATTGTTCCTGATATTAATTATTGCAGCAGTATTTTGTTCTTGTCAAAAGAGGAGGATTTTAGAAAACTAACAGTTTTGCAAAACAAAGCCATGAGAATAATGTTAAGACGAAACAAATAAGAGGTAAATATTATGAAATTTAAGAAATAAGTGAAGAAATACGAAAAGTGCAATTTTAATTACATTGTGATTTATATTTAAAATTAAATAGATAAATTTAAGGCCAGATCAGTCAGACTTTTGGGCCACGAAACAAGGGCACATTAGTCGTAGTTGATAAGTTGGGAATAATTCGGTTTGTTTGCAAGATCTAATTTAGTGCACCAATCTAACAAAACAGTTTACAGAAGCCGTAGTATTCCGGGTGAATTCCTGCTACATAAACACAGGAGAGGGTAGAATTGGGGATAAATTGCAGTTTCCTACAACTTACGCTTTTACGGCATTTCCGAGGCCCGTTCATTTAGGAGGGGTGCGGAGCCGGGAGGCTTTATTACAATCCCAAATGATATACAAATAGGCACTTGAGATAAATTTACAACCTGTAAACCCTCCCAAGCCGTTATTTCGGGCAGTGCGCATGGCGAAATGGAGGTTCAGCTAGACATGGCAGAGGGATGCTCTACAATTATCCGATAAACTGATTCTCCCTCTTTAATATTATATTATCCTAACTGCATTATTTCTATTTTAAACAACTTGGATAGCTTGGAGCCGGCCTCAATAGCACAGTGGTCTAAGCATTTGACTTGTGTCGGAAGGTTATGGATTCGACAACATTACTTGTACACACGTTGACACAGCAGGGGTGCTGCTGGTTTGATTTGGCGTTGAATGTACATTTAGTGGCGTAGTACCCACCTATTCTCTTTCAGAAGCCTGTGTTTTCACGTGACCCACGTTTTATTTTCTTTGGTATACATTTTGTTGCAGTTACTCCACACTCCTGAGGGAAATAATTCCCCTCAAGGCCTATACGTTTTTGGGAATGCTGTGTGGAGAGTCTGCATGCATATTGTTATTTTACAGTTGGTATTTATTATTTAGTTATCACTTTGTAATGTCTGTTATGTACAATACAAGAAGTTAGGCGGGATTCTGCGAACGCGGTTTGTTATAGAACTATAGCCAGAGATCACTTTGACATAAGTACACGCCGGAAAACACGCCAAAAGCCCGGAACGCGGTTTGTTATAGAACTATAGCCAGAGATCACTTTGACATAAGTACACGCCGGAAAACACGCCAAAAGCCCCGAACGCGGTTTGTTATAGAACTATAGCCAGAGATCACTTTGACATAAGTACACGCCGGAAAACACGCCAAAAGCCCGGAACGCGGTTTGTTATAGAACTATAGCCAGAGATCACTTTGACATAAGTACACGCCGGAAAACACGCCAAAAGCCCCGAACGCGGTTTGTTATAGAAGTATAGCCAGAGATCACTTTGACATAAGTACACACCGGAAAACAAGCCAAAAGGGCGCCAGTATTTTTATTTATGATTGAAATTTTCCGCATGAGAACAGGTTGTCCGTGGAAGACGTATTATTTCATTTTTGACAATAGCCAGTCGTACATGTTATACAAAACACACATTTTTAAATGGTGCCATGCTGGACAGTTTTTCGGATTCGAATGTAAGTAGGTATTTTGTCGGTCAATTGGATTCAGGGTTTTTGTATTTCAATATTCAACTGGTCTTTTCAAGGAAGTTTTGTTTTGGCAGCAGTTTTTCAACTCCAACTTAGTACATAGTAATAATGAGACGAATTATTAAACGGTGTTACATCAGGTTGGTGATTAGCAGCGCACGGCTATCGGAAACGACGATTCTTATCAAGGCAAACGTAGGCCAGAACTAACATCCTTCCGTAACAACTAGATAATCACTCAAATATACTATTTACCTATGCAGAAGAAGACGGAATGGACAGTGGCGCAGTGAATGTTCAGGCGGCCTGGGCCTCCATTAGAACTTGTGTCATTTCCCAACTTTTCGAATGGTCGATCTGAGTCACCAATCAGGCAAGTGTTTTGTTAAGTATTCGCTCTGTTTGCCTGTTTCCAACCATTTTATAGACCGCGATAAAATAGTATCCGCCCACATTAATAATTTTTTTTTTATTTACATTTTACAAAATATAATTCTACATAAAATAAAAACATATGTGACAAAATTAAAGAATAAATATTTCTCAAGAATCTTACTCAATAATATTTCCAAAAAATACAATACAATAATTTTGGTACATAAAACAATATTTCCTCATTATCTAATACAAACAGTTTCTTTCAGCTAGCCAAGTTTTCAATGTATTAATACAGTTTTATTATTTCAGCGGGTAACGTATTTAAACAGCTAGGAATCATGTGATCTAAAGTTCTTTGTCCATATTTGTTCGTATGCTTTAAAGTTTAAACCATTAATCGTTCATTAAAATTGAGACGAGTATTGTAAGTGTGCTCTGGTCTAGTTGTATTATATATATATATATATATATAGGGTTATTAATGTTCTGAAATATATTTTTGTACCAGAGAATTGACCATACTGAAAGAATTTTGAGACTCTGATAAAAGTGTGGAATATTATGCCTTTGTTCGTATAAACTTTTATGAGCCAATAATTTAAGGAATTAATTCACGATAAAATAGTAGCCGCCCACTTTTAGGACAATAAAGTAAAATTAAGATAGATGAGTTAATATTGTATTTATTATGAATATATATCATTTGTTTTAAAAACTAACACATAAACTAACATTTTATACACAAATGTGTGTTAAAAAATAAGTTGAAAATAAAGTGTTAGCTTGACATTTGATAATGCCGCAAAGCACATTGTTCGTTTCGTACATTTGACGTTTCTCGATGAGTTAAAAAACAAGACAAAACGTAGCTTATAATTACTAAATAAGTTGGGTTATCTTCAGTTTTATTTAAAACATATAAAAACATGTATTGACATTCGAAAATGGAAAAAAAATGCCATTCAATATTTGAATCGCGTAAAAAAGATCGTATACTAATAAGACGTTTGTTCACCCTGTTTACACTTTTTATAACATCCAGCACAGTACAAGTTGTGCTGGATGGTGTTCAAAGCTATCAATGAAAAGGCCCCACCCTATATCTCTGAGCTATGTGTTCCGGAAAATACTAGTCTAAGGCAGTCAACTCTTAGATCAGCGAGATCATCTGCTATCGCAAGGCTGAAAGAACCTAAACGCGAACCGAGCACTAAGTTTGGTGATCGTGCTTTCGGAGTATCTGGCCCTAAGGCATGGAATAAACTCCCTATGGAATTGCGTTGCATAACCAGTCCGTCAGAATTAAATACTCATTTGTTCTGATACTCATTTCCATAAATTCGTGAACACATTTATACATTGTTAATGACATTGTTTCCTGTGTTTATCTATAATTCAATTTTCCATGTCCGATACTAAATTCCCTAGAAATTCCTACCAATATACAATGTCAGTGGGAGCCGAACACCTTAATCTGTTTTAATTGTGAGTGACGAATCTTCTTAATGCGCGTAATTGATTGTCGATTAATTTCATACATTTAATATCTATGCCTTTCTTTAAATTCAGATAACTCATTAAATACATTTTTTGTATCCATGTCATAAAACTAACAATAAAACATATACATAATATTAATATAGGTAAAAACTTCCTTCTTATTTTGGCGCTCATAACATTTTTAAATTTAATCGTATAAAGGTATCTGTCTCGCATTACCATCTCTATTAACATGTCTAGCATTACCTAGACATGTTAATAAAGATGTAGAATATGATATACTCGTATATGTATGAATATTACCCTCAAACTGATCAGAAGCATACAAATGCAGCTGTGATGTATCACATACAAACTCGCCCCACTGCTGTTCAATATCGGGTTATGCTCTGATTTTGTAAATAGTAACATTTTGTACATAATTTAGTCTGAAATGTAAATATGTTAGTTGTAAGCCTCTATCACTAGTTGTAAGTCGCTATCTACATAAGTCTTAGATGTAAATTACTAATTATAATTAGGTATTTTCTAGTTACAAATCTTAGCTGTAAGCCATCAGTAATTAATCTAATATGTAAATTATTATATATAAGTCTAAGTGATAAGGTATGGGTTAGATAAATTATGTTGTAAAGCGCCTTTGAGGTGACTTTCTCACGAAAACGGCGCTATAAAAATAATCGATTTATTATTATTATTATTATTATTATTAACTAGTCTTCTGCTGAGGGAGGCTTAATCCACAAAAATTGATATCGTAAATCGATCGCAAATTTGATCGAGAATTTCGTTGGGAAGAGCGAATTTGTGCATTTGAACAGTGTTGAGTCAAAAATTCGACTCAAAAGTCCCTCAGTAGGGTTGGCAAGAACGGCCGTTAGAGATTAGCACAGATCGACAGATTTATCAGCGATATGCTTTTAGACCTACTAGTAATACCAGGGCATTCAATGCAAAAGATATCATAAGATGAAATAAAATGACCGGTTAGACGTCGAGTGGAACTTGAAACACAAGATTATCATTGCGTTCTATTGCAACAATACTGCAACGGTCGCACAATTTAAGATAGAATTTAAAACTTTGGTAATTTATGTCTGCGCATATAACACATACATGGAATGTATCGCTGGTACAATACAAACATGTACTCACGAACTCATTTATCTACTCTAATATACTCACTGTGGATGTTTCTCTGTAAATTAATCACTTACTAGGAAATATTAAACATATATCTCTGTGTATTGTAATAATGTATTTAATAATGAAATATATTTATGATGTATAGAAATATTATAAACCATTTAATATGAATTTAATGGTTTATAATATTTAATATTTCAATTAATATACAAATACAAAAAATAAATAACAATCACACATATTAAAAACACTAGATCTCAGAGTCAAAAACACATACAACAAGGAACCATAAACACAAAATTTGGACAAAAAACTTCTTATACTATGGTACTAAACTCTACAACAAAATCCCACTATCCTTCAAACATCGTTCGTCAGATTACCGGTGGTTTGATAGCTGTCAGTTGTTGCTCGACGATCGCTTATTTGAAACTGGATTATTTTAATTAAAAAAGACAATATATTATTCAAAAAGGAATCCTTATCGAGCAGTGAAAGTGATGACAAGCAAATGGCAATTATTCAAGATAAAAACGGACGGATAACGGCCCGTTAACGAAACGGTTCGTTACGTAACAGAAATTTGGCAGTTCGTTTATAAAACTGGCCTTTATAATCCTTTGTTTTTCTATTGTCCATAACAAATTCTTATGCACTTTTGTATAATATTGTTTATTTTTAAATTATATATGATCTACATAACGACATTATTATTTTTTTAATATTTTCATATGAAGCGGTAACTTGGTGATGTGACATTATAATTTTAAAAATAAAATAATAACTTTCGGCCGAGGGTGGGAGTGGAGCAGGTACCGGACCGGGAAGGGCGTGTACTGTGTTTATTTGGATTTTTTTAAACATTATTAATTGTTCATAAAACGATTTTCCACAAATACTTCAAACTATACTTATTATTATACATACACTAAATTATTTTTTATCTTTAACTATTGACAAATTACCATAGTGATGTATAACAGTCCTCTTCTGTACGCAAGCAAATGATTCAAACAGAAGAGCATTATAAATTCTAAAATGTACAACAGAATATTTTGTGAATCGTGTACCATTAAAGACATATATATAATAAAAAATAAAAATAAATTGTTGTGGAAACCACGCAATTGATCCAAATGCTCAGAGGCATCGTTACTATTGAATCTCAATATTGGGGAATAATGGTATCTGGGATAAAACATCATGCGCGTATATCCCGGGATGCGGGTTGTTAGGTTCTGAACTGATAATGTGTTCGGTTCCTACCTTATTTGCTATTAATTCAGTCCTTACCAAACCAAACCAAAACAACATTTTGAAAAGTTGAACACAGTGATCTGACAGTAATTGTTTTGAGTGCTCTTTGTTCGGAGAATAAAAACCTAGTCATTATTATTGTCGTTATTTACAGTCCACAACAATTTTTACACGCGAAACCCCACAATTTCGGGTGGGTAATTTTCGTATGTAACATTGTATAACATGGGTTTCAAGAACATCATTTCCAACCATCTACATCATCGCCGCTTACCCCTTTGCTGGATTCGATTAATATTAATAAGATGTCTGAAAGGTATCTTTTGGTTTGGAACTTGGAACCTTCTGAGCTGGAGACTGTATCAACTGAGCGCGGGTAGAAGAAACCTTCCGGTGGGTACTGGGTATTGGGTAGCTGCCCCAACACGAGTACCGACCTACTGTAACTATCGATATTATTTTAATTTGAAAATTTCCGAGTAATCCTTCCCGATTACCGAAGTTTTAATGTGACAGGCTCGGAATTTCCATTGGTGTACCTAGGTATATGAAATACATTAATACAGGTGCAACCAGTGGCGAGAAGCTGTGCCTACCCTAAGATATGATAAATTCGTAAGCTCATTTATTCAGTTGGTCACAATAATCACTGGAAGTTGATAATAAAATGGCCATTTTCAAATAATTCATGCTCAATTTATCCCCAAATTTGAAAACACTACATACCACCTACCTCTGGTCAAAGTACCCACCTCAAAGGGGTAAAAGCTGGGATGGCCAGACATTCAAATAATGGGGACGTTTAAATTCTTACATAGCTCCCTACCGGAGGTGGCCGCCAAATTTTACAGTGGGGCGCACTTGCGATTTGTACAGGGTCATCAGTTGTGTACTATTAAAGTATCTGCGGGCTCTGTACAATGCGCCCAGCTTCTGAGAGGCTAACTTTACTCTGGCTTCGATGGTAATTGTTTATATGCAATAATAATCTCAAGCGTAGATATTATTCTAGCTTAAGTACAGAGCAACAAACAATCTACAGAATTTTCATTATTATGACGTTCAAAAGTAGTACCCCGGCAGAGGTTGCAATTCGAATTATTCATAGCTACTAGGAACCAGACAAGCAATTATAACAGGTGCTTACATTGAAATAAAGTCAGGTTAATGTAGGTAGTTAAATAAACGGGCTTACCGAGTAACGTCTTCGGCTGTATTACTGCAATTTCAAGGAAAGATGAAGATTGTCTCGCCAGGTAAATTGGAGAGCGGTCAATGAAAATCTTCAAATATAGAAATGATGTCACTACCCGCTACCCGCTACCGAGAAGATGTTTCATACGGGCACTAGCAAAACACTACACAATGACATTACAATACATTCCGACTAATATTAATTGGAAGTATCCATGGGAAAACCCAACAAGGTATTTGCAATATCGAAACGAAATGCTTCCTGAAAATTTACACTTTATCACTTCGAAAATGTATTTAAATTATTACCAAAGTATTCACGCACAAAATCACTGATTATAACTGTAACTTTTGAGGTTAAACTAGTTTTTGAATTTCACAGAACTTTTGTTTGTTTGTCCTCGGTTGCTATGGAATACACGGCAATATTATTAAAAGTTTGTAAACACGAAACACATCCAAACCACACGACTGCCGGCGGCGCACTGAGTTCTTGTACCGGTTCGTTTTCGTGCTCGCGGTCGGGCTCCCCAGCATCGAAATCGAGACTTATTAGAATCTAAAATAAAGCCCACAAATAACAATGATTAAAAAATACGTATAACGAATATCTCTTTCTGGCTAAATAGTTGCACCTTTTTGTGAATAAGTTTTTACTTGCTGCTTTGTTTGATTTAAAGGGGATGCGAATCTCAGGTGCTATGAACCGCATGATGCAGTTAAATTATATTATGCAGTGCAAGGAAATTGGAAAATAAAATTTTTATGTTTTACATTTTTTTAGCCACGATAAACGATAAGTTTTTAATTATCCATAAAGTCCTTTGGTTTAGCATTTTTATCTTCGAATTTAATTGTCTGGTTGTAAACAAAATAATTCCAATTCAAGTTCAATGTAAAAAAATATACAAATACACGGTGTTCGTTTTATTAACACAAATGTATTGCCAAAATCATATCAGTTTATTAATTGTGTTGAGTTATAGGTGAACATTGTTTGAAAAGGAGATGTGTTAATGAAGAAGAGACAGGGAGCGCACTAATATTAAAAGAAACGCTAATCAATTTGATTACTTTATAAATAAAGCAAAAATCACAAGACTACTGACTTAAGTAGCATTTAAAGAAACGCGGTGGATTTTTTCATAGCTATAACATGATAAATAACACAACCACACGTGTTATTTAAACTTTTGGAATATACTAGGTGATTTTTTTCTATAGATCGAATTTCACATAATTACTTTTTCAACTAGGCATCTGAATAGAGATTATCTTTAAAAATAAGATATATTTTTTAAGTGCATAAAAACTTTAAGTTTTCAAGAGAAGTTTGTAATATGTACATAGTAATTCAGAATGCGGCTTAAGCGAACTAGATGGTAAAATCTCTCGAAAGGTGAGCTGGATTTTCTTGTTTCCACTTTTTTAAATGCTCAATGAGGAGAAATGTTTTCAAAATAGAGTCAATCGGAGAGACAAAATAACGTTTTATCATTTTATGGTGGATGTCATCAGCTGCCGTGTGCACTTGGTCTGTTTCAAATTGTGAACGTGAATGAATTCCATTTATCTAACAATTTCATTTGTATCCATACTAGCGATGATTCATTTTTTTAAGAGCGGAAGTTACGGTACCAGCCCAACAATATTTTTATACGATTCAATTGAACGACGGCTCATTTAAGAGCCGGCACATAATAAGAGCCGACTCCTATTTCATGAGCTCATACCTCAGTAGATACGACTCTCAGCTGCCAGAGTATAGGCGTAGGTACAAAACGTCGAGATTCCGGACTGTTTCCGTTCGCCGTTCACGTACTGCACAGTGCCTACACACGTGTAAATGCGGTAATTATTCTTATCTTTACAAACGAATTTTTGAACCCTTGAAAACAACCCCTTTAAGATGCGTCATGGCGCCAAAGATTAATTGCAAGTTCCACGGTCGTGGGCATAATTTAGCCTTGTAGAAATTAGACACGATATAGATTATATAAACAAATAAAATAAAGGACCTTATTTAACGATGCGCCATCGTAGATATAAGATATATAGATAAAAAAAATAAAAAATAACTTTCTTGAGTGTTTTAGGTTTGTTAAAAAGAGTCACAGTTCAATTGAGCCGTGGTACAATTTACCAGTAGAAGTCGTACACTCACGGCTCATAAAAATGACCCGGCACAAATGAACGGCTCGTTCATAAACGACTCATCGCTAATTCATACCCCAAATGCTTACAGTCCCTTGAATTTGAGTGCCCTTTTAGCTAATTTCATCGGGAAGTTATATTCTTAGCCTTAGCATTCTCATTATGCCAATTTAAAAAAAAACTTCATTCCCTTCTTAGATATAGAAGACGTAATGCTAAGTGGTCTTCTTTATCTAAGAAGGCAATTTTTTTTTTTAAGTTGGCATAATGAGAATGCTAAGGGTAAAAATATAACTTTTGTTGTATTACTCAGTTCCATACTCCTGCATACTCATTTTACTGAACATTAAATAAGTCGGTTGGGAATTCCCTCAACCCCTTCAACAACTTGCATTACCCCTTTACTGGACGGGACGGATAGTACTTACGGCTTTATGGCTTGGGTTAATAGCTTTTTTTAATGTGGGGTTTGGTCACAATTAAACACAGAATTATAATTATCCAAATATTCCGTTGTAAGCCCGTGCTTATTCTAAAGGGCAGGTGGACAATTTTAAGTAATATAAACATACATTATAGCATACAGAAGGAGTGCCTTTTATGAAATGGTTTCGAGAAATCAATAAACCTTTCAAGTTTGCAGTTTTTATTAATATTCGCAATTAGTTAACGGATATGATAATAATGTGTTCTTTATTATAAACAATAATACCCCTCTTTTTGTGTGAAGCTCACACATTTACAGATAGCATCTGAATGACATGCACATATTCATTGTTTTTGTGTTTAATTCGTAGTACTCCATTTAATTTTATTTAAAATTTAATGTAAATAAAATTTAATAATGTTATTATTAAGTTCTGCAAGCATTTTTAATATTTTATTATTGTGACAGCTATTTCGGCGTTTAAGGTCATTTTCGAACTGCGGTTAATCCACATTGTGACGACTTATTTATATGATTTTATTTACTCCCACCCAAATCTAATTTGGACGGGTTCTTAAAAATAATAATGATTTATTATCGGTAAAACCGATTTAGTTGGAAAACTATTAAAGTTCGGAATTCTGTGAGGTTTTCACATTTATAATGTGTTTACTCGTATTTAACTGACAAAGTTGTCTTAATTGATTTATTTAAATGTGTTGTATTGTTTGGATAATGTGAACATACTGAGAAGCGGTGAGTATATAATTTTCCTTACTTTATTATATAATGTTATATTAGGATCATTCGTTCGTTTGTTAATTTCTAATTGTTCAAGTAAATTTAATCTAAGACCCTTTCTTTCTATATGTAAGGGTTAAGGTGTGTTGTTGTCAAGCAGGACGTGATTATTTACTAAGAGATGTTCTGCGAATTTTGAAGAAGTGCTTTTATTTTTATAACATCGTATATGTTCTTTGAATGTAGTTGAGAAAGCGCTTCCCGTCTGCCCTATATAGATAGCGTTGCCGTCGTCATTTTAATTCTTATATGCCTCTATTATTAAGTTTAGATTTTTTTCTTGTTGAGTTTATTAGGCTTGTTTTTATATTATTATTCGTTCTAAAAGCTATCTGTAAACCACTTTTTTTTTCCTTTGCAATTTTTACAAACATTGGACAGAGAAATTCCAGAAATGCACATTTTTCTAGTTTATTACTATGTACCGTATATATTAAATTGATTTTATTTTTATATTTCTTGCTTTTTATAATTTTTCAATGTTATTTGCCTCATAGCCGTTATTAAACGCGATTGTTTTTATTGTTTCCTTTTCTTTTTCTTTGTGTAGAGGGATATTGATGAGCCTATGTACCATTGCATGGTAAGCTGATAATTTACACAGAATTCAGAATTTTAATTGTTTTCTAACTAAATCGGTTTTACCGATAATAAATCATTATTATAGTTAAGAACGCGTCCAAATTTGAATTGGGTTCGAGTAAATAAAATCATATAATCAAGTCGTCACTGTGTGGATTAACCGCAGTTCGAAAATGGCCTTAAACTCCGAAACAGGTAATAAAAAAACTATAAATACTTGCAGAACTTAATAATAAAATTATTAAATTTGATTTGCATTAAATAAAAAAAAAGATATGCACATAACATATATTTTTAGTACTAATTAAATTTTAAAAAATGTATCCATTTCATCCACACTAACCAAGCAGATTTTGAAAAGTAAAATGTTTTTATATTAAAATTGAAGATACCATGTGAATAAGAATAAATAATAACTAATAACCTACCAACGCCAGGAAGTTCATTTTATATTTTCATGGTATATCGACGTTTTAATTACAACGTTCTAACGTAAATACAATATGTGGACACTATTACAATATTGTCAATGCCTTTTGCTACTCAACGGGAGGCATTATAACGACATTTCAATTACCCGAGGAAACACATGTTAAAGGTGAAGGTTGTACCTGCCTATTTTATGATATTATACAATACATATAAATTAGTACTTACTTAACAAGTTAACATACCATCTGGTCATTTTCTGATAGAGGCTTGAAAGCTATACACCTCAAAGTTCACACAAACTCCTAATTCTCGGTTGACTCATATTTTATCATGTGTCAGAATCGAAATGTTGCTAATGATTTTATTTTGGTTTACGTAGTACAGATCGGATGCGCAGGGTGCTTTCCTACTTTATGCGTCATTTTCTACCTTCCTACTCTAATTCTTTCAGTTTCTCAATTGCGAAATGTTCCTCGTTCGCCTTCTGGTTTCTGATTTCCATTTGGACAGAGACTTCCTCACCTCCCTTGCTTCCTATCCATCCGAAGCGACCGAAGCCTGCAGCTGTCTTCATATCGTTAGTATATTTCATCTGTGGATGACCTCTGCTTCACTTTCCCATCAAAGGACGCCATCTAATGATGCTGTGTTATGTATTTGATTATACGCCCATCTGGGCTTTTACATGGATTTTAGAAAATAATATAAAGAGCTATCGAAAATTACTAGTACAAAGAGGTTCTAAACCATAAAGTAATGAAGAATCGTTTTTAAACGTTTAACAGTGACATAGAATAGAAAATCAAAACAATATCACAACACAAATTATTAACGCTACATTATCCAAGGATTCATCAAATGTAAGTAGTGCCATATTCCCAGCATAGTTTCACTGTGCTATGCAGAATCACCCAACCGCGCATTAACGTTGATATATGCAGGTATATATCAAAACACCTTTATAATTATTAAATAAAAGTAAATCGCGCCATACGTTTTTTTCTATCTATGCTTGTAAGAATAGTAAATTATCCACAGACAATGAAATACTCCTGTACAAAACCACCATCAGAAAAATATTTTCATACACCGCACCTATTTGGGGAACGCACCAAAAACACACATACAGCGCTTACAAACCCTGCAAAACAAGGACAATCGACTAATATTGAAGCCTCCTTCGTGGATCGGGGTTAACATTCTACACAAAGGCACAAACATTCCTCTGATAAAGGAACTAATTAAATCACTTTCTGAACCATTTATGGATTACCCAGTCACGAAAACCCACTATCAAAACGTTAAATTCACTATCAAGGTATAATGCAAACGGAGTAACTCCCGTAGCATCATCGCACTTAGTTTTTAGCATATTTTTCCCATTCCCATAATTTAATAAAACATCCAAAACTCGAAGCTTAAAAAAAAAACTTTAATTACATTAGAAAAAGATTATTTTTAAAATAACGATATTCTGAATTTAAATTAGACCAAAGACAAAAAAATTATATAAAAGTAATGAAATTATAATTTGATGCTACATTTTTAATAAGTCTGCATTAATAAATGTTCAATAAATACCTACTTTATAAGGTACGAGTATATAGCTAATATACTACTGAATTTGTCCCCTAAATGTCTAAATATGTAAACCTCTCACGTTATATATTCAATCATCCAGATAAATCCCTCAAACCACAATTTTTAGGAATGTTACTTTTAAGTGGTGTGAGATAGAATAATTTTAAATTGGAAATACAGAAAAATCATTTCAGTTATAAAATGTTCCTACTAAAAATCCATACTCTTAACCAAAAACTATGTCATCATAGTGAACCACTTTCTGTTCTTGTTTTTAAACTGTCGGTGAAATGAGTTAAACTTCACATCACATAATATTATAAATAGAAATGCAATATAAAAAAATGTTTGAATCTCGTATAAAAATCAAGATTTAAAATTGGTTTTACGAATAGAAAAATATTAATTTTTATGGTGTCTTGAAAATTTATCTATTTACAGTCGATGGGTAATGTCCACTAAAAAGGTATTTCCCTTTCGGGCCGCAGATTGCTGGTCCCTGGCGAGAGCAGTATTGGTTGGCTTTGGCTGGGTACCGCGTAGGTCGCGGCCGGGCAGACCTAGAGTCTACTAACTGTAGGGACTCGTCCCGCGCCGGATGCTTCAAAGTATTTCGGTGCATTTTTTTTCGAAGAAATTCCAAAGGTAGGCGACAATGTAATATCTAACTGGGCCCCTAACTTGCGCCTAGCGGCTCGCGACACTATTGTCTGTCGTCGCCGCATTCCACAATCGAGAAAGGTGCACTTTCTTTGAGTTTTGGTAGGAACGCATATTCTCGAGTTAGAGCTCAGAATTCTGCAGGTATTCTTCTTCTTCTACTATTACGGAAAGGGCGGACTTGACTGGGTGACATACACATCAAGCACTGGAATAAAAAACTTTAATTATCAATAATGAGGTTCAAACTAAAATACTAGTATGTTTCGTTTTTTTCCCTAAATTTAGTTTTCATAGTGATACAGGTCATAAGTACGGGAAACACCGAGCTATCCTAATCCCTAAAACAGTACCCGAGGTCTGTCTACCTGCGAGTAATGTACAGGGTGGAGCAAAACTACCGATATGGTTTGAATGTGTGATAACTTTTTTATTTAATGGTTAATTACTATTATTATTTTTTTGTTATACAGTATATTAATGGGGAATATTTTTGGCTTAAGTGTGAAAAATTATATCCCGCAAGTGGTGGACTTTTTGGCTTCGCACATTCATGCTCTTTCCAGTACATTTTGCATAACTTTTCGGAAAATTTCCGGTGTTATGGCTTGAATTTCATTGCGAATGTTTTGTTTTAGCTAAGGTATGGTCGCTGGCTTATTTACGTATACCCTTTCTTTCAAATAACCCCAAAGAAAACAGTTTGGTGCTGTTAAATTTGGTGAACGTGGGGGGCAATTGAAATCGCTTCTGCGCGAAATAATGCGTTCGCCAAAGAGGTGCCGTAACAGAGCGATTGTGTCCCTTGCAGTGTCGGCTGTGGCTCCATCTTGTTGGAACCACAACTGTGGATGGTTTTCTACAGCTGGCCTCAAAAAATTGTCCAGCATCGTTCGATATTCAGCACCATTAACTGTAACTGAGTCGCCATGTGCATTTCAAAGAAATATGGACCAATGATCCTTTCAGACGATACACCGCACCAAACAGTACACATAAGTGGGTGTAATTGTTGCTGATGAACTGTTCTTGGATTCTCCGTAGCCCATATCCTGCAATTTTGCTTGTTTACGAAACCATTCAATTGGAAATGGGCTTCATCGCTCATTATCAAATTGTTAATGAAATCGCGAATTTCTTCTGCTTTTTGTCGGAATGAAATGGCGTAATCAAGCCGTTCAGAAAGAGATTTAATCAGTTTCTTTATCTGAGGAATGTCTGTGTCTTTGTGCAGAGTGTTAACCCTGATCCAGCAGCATTCAATATTATTCGAATGACCTTGTTTTGCAGGTTTTGTAAATGTATGCTTTTGCTGCGTTTCCCCAAATAGGTGCGGTGTATGAAAATATTGTTCTGATGGTGGTTTTGTATAGGAATAATTTATTGTTATAGTATTTCAGAAAACTGTCATACATTTTATGCCATCAGAGCAGTAGGTACAACAATTTGTCGAACACAATAACAAAAACTAATGGTTGCATTTTACATGCGGAGCTTACGGTGGAACTACCTTTACGACCAGCATGTCTCGTGCCATTTAAAGAGTACCTGGTATCAATAAACCATTCCTTAGAAAAGCGGTGCTTAATGCATACTTACCTTATTCCTATATCATAAAGTACCCACATAGCACAGAGGAAGTCATAATTTAACTAGTTCTATCGAGACGAAGAAAAAAATACACACAGTCCACTTCCGACTTGTTTGTGTCTAGGATATGTGAGCGTGCGATCAGAACCGTGATCTATTATTAAAAGCAACAACTAAATTATCAACTTTTATTATGAATAACTTATGAAATCTATTATACATTCTTAGCGGTTAACTTTGCGGGTGGCTAAAGGAGGAGTACGAACGAACAAACCAATATATGGAATATAATAATAATACGTACTGAAAACCCATTATGGGTTTTATTCCATCAATGAAAGCCATATTGGCATCTACCCTTTCTGTTTCAATTTTGACTGTCCTAAAACGGGTATTCCTCCTAGTTGAACAATCAAAGCAATTTATAAACAAATGTATGTGTATATCTTGAACACGGCCGTTCTTCCAAACTTTTCGAATTATCGATCTGAGTCACCTATCAACCAAGTGTTTTGTTAAGTATTTGCTATGTTTGCCTGTTCTCAAACATTTTTTATACTAAATTGTCTATGGAAGTGCCCGCCCACTATAAAATAGTATCCATCCACTTTCATACACGATAAAATAGTAGCCGCCCACTTGTAAGACAATAAAGTGACATCAAAGTAAAAAACTTTTAACGTAAAATAAACATAGATGAATCAATATTGTATTTATTATGAATACCATATATATAATTTGTTTTTAAAACTAATACATAAACCAATATTTTATACTTCGCTAATGTGTGTGTTACAAAAATATGTTGAAAATAAACTGTTAGCTTGACTTTTGATAATGCCGCAAGGCACATTGTTCGTTTCGCACATTTAACATTTGACGTTTCTCGATGAGTGAAATAACAAGACAAAACGTGGCCTATAATTAGTTAAATATTTTGAAAATGTCGGATCAACAGTTGATCAGTAGGGTATGGAAGGAATTGATGAAAATCGTAATTAATATAATAAATAAAATTCTATACACGATATAAATAGATCGTCCCTCAGTGGCTGCAGGACAGTATAAAAATGCCATCGAAAGGCGAAACAACTGTCACGTGTAATTTCAGGAGCGACTCGGGACTTTCGAGTAAACTCGAGTGCCATGATAGAAAAATACTGCATTATTGATAATGCTGTTGCTGTTGTTGGTTTTATTTTATTTTAGTTTTTAATTAATGAATAATCACGTCCCGCTTGACAACAACCAGCCTAAACCCCTACTTATAGAAAGAAAGGGTCTTAGATTAAATTTACTTGAACAATTAGAAATTAATAAACGAACGAATGACCCTAATATAATATTAATTAATAAAGTAAGGAAAATTGCATGTTCACCATTTCTCAGTATGTTCACATTATTAAACAGTATAACACATTTAAATAAATCAATTAAGAAAATATTATCATTTAAATACGGGGAAAAACATTATAAATGTTAAATTAAAAAAAAAATTATAACTTATTGAAGTTTGTAAACCTTATTTTTTTATCATTAAAGAACATTCCAAATGAAACAGATTGCAATTGTGTTCGGGAAGAACTTTGCAATCATCATAAGGATAGCAGCCAATAATATGGGATTTAAAATGGAGGATAATATTAACAAGTCTTGAACTTGAAGTATGATATCGGTGTAGATGGTGTAAATTGAGCTGGTCTCATTAGCTAAGTCGGTTAAGCGGTTACCCCGGATAGGTAGAGGTCCTGGGATTGAGTCCCAGATGCGACTGAAATCTTTTTATTTTCTGTTGTTTTTTCGGATTCGTGTTTCATTTGGGATGTGTTAATTCTTCTTCAACATTATAAATGACTTTTACATATTTGACTGCTCTAAAACGGGATTTGTTCTCAGTTGGGCAGGCAAAGCTTTCATAGATTTTATCTTTTAATAATGTCTGTTTCAAAATAAACAAATAGAGAATAGAGAATTCTAATTATTTTCTAACTAAATCGGTTTCACCGATAATAAATCATTATTTTTAAAAACCCGTCCAAATTAGAATTGGGTGGGAGTAAATAAAGTCATTTAAATTAGTCGTCACAATGTGGATTAACCGCAGTTTGAAAATGGCCTGAATGCCGAAACAGCTGTTACAATAATAAAAACTAAAAGTACTTGCAGAACTTAACAAAAGCATTATTAAATTTGATTTACATTTAATTTAAAAAAAAAATAAATGGAGGTCGGTGAATTAAACACAAAAAGAATTAATGATAATGTTGCAGCTGGAACGATTTTTTTTAAATTTCAGTTTTTGTATGTTGATTTTCAGGATTCTTTCAGTTAGGTGGGACAGTGTCATAACAGAAAAAATCTTTACATAAAGAATTAAGTATTGAAAAAATCCATTGTCGCATACAACAGCATCAGTAACGTCGTGTTCTTAAATGTTTGCACTCTAGCTCGCTCAAAAGTCACGAGCCGCCACTGCGCGTAAAATAATAACTTTTAGTAACCGTTTTCAAAATTGTATTTTTACCTAATAACATTTGAACACACACAAGCCAATAGTTGGGCATGTGATAAACTGTAGTTTCTGATTTCATCTCGGACATGAAATAATGAAATAATAAAAGTATCCACCCTTCTTCCACGATTGGTGGCCACTAGGGATTGCAAATCGAATGCAAATTTTCAATATCGGATATCCGAATTAAATCCGTTTTAGAAACAGTAAAATTTATCCCAAAAATTCAAATTTCCATATTCGAAAATGATAAAATATCACTGACGTCAGAATTAGTAGACTTACCCTAAGTACCATTTCGACGGTTGGAGGCAAATGTCAAGTGACACCCATTTTGGCATTGTGTGGAGATACTTTAAATAAATGTTAAGTTAATAAATTTATTATCATCTTCCGCTGATGTTGCGGCCAACCAAATAGATGAGCGTACAAGTTATTTATCTAATTCATTGGAAATAATACATTTTGATTGGAAATTCTCGCTTTTAATTTTTTATCAGCCTTTACGGACTCCACGCCACTGCTTATTAGCCCGTGTGACATTGCGTTGTTAATAACAATAACTTATATCATTAAAATTCGTTCAGGATAATTCGAATCCGCGTAATCCGGATTGTCATCTCTAGTGGCCACTTACCCACCAAAATTGTAAATTCGAAAGTCGATATTTTGCAAATTTTTGAGTAGGGATTAATTTCAATACCAAACGAATTTCATTTATTTTAAAAGTGCATTACGAGTACATTGCAGTAGGTATACACGGGTAAAATAAAATTTTTTGGACGTAGTCTAAAGAGCAATATGAATTTTTTCAATGAAGCAAACCATTCTGCGATAAAAACTGTTACCATTTCATTATTGTGAGCAGCCTCTGGATAACAGTTTTGGTTGTTGGCGCTAGATGTCACTAGTCGCCGCCATGGTCCATAGTCCATGGTAAAGTTATTTATGTTTTCGAATGAGAATACGAAGCAACTGAAATACCGTGCCATAATAATAATAATAATTTTTTTATATTCCAAAAGGAACCGATTAAAAAAATAACCGGTCCCTTAGAGAAATAATATTGACGGTTCCTACAGGTACCAGTTCCATGTAACCTGGGTAGGAATATCAACCATTTCTACATTATAGATGGTTGGTACTTGCAATGGGTTGGCACTGCGGTTCCAGTTACCGGAGACCGTTGTGGACTTTTGGAAGTTACTTCTGCAACTGGTTCCTCAAAAATTAAAAATAATTTGCTGCGTTTTTACAATTTTTATAATATTTTTTCGTATCTCTGATCGGGGACCCATTGTATCGTCAAGGTGCCTCCAGGCCTCCTGCGCCACATCAGCGGCATCCGTCTATAGTAGGTCTAGCCTCTCCTCGGAGAGTTGCTTTTCCTACTTGTGTCTGGGGCAGCTCACTGGGACGTCTACTATCTAGATTAGCACTTAAAGTTTTCCTCGGAAATTGATCTTCGGGCATTCTTAATACGTGTCCAAGCCACCTCAGTTGCGACTTTTCTATAAAGCGGTGTAGTGGTCGATCTTTAGCTCTTCTCGGATCATCAAGCTTCTTATTCGATCCCATTTTGTGACTCCTGCCACAATCTCATTTCGACAGCTGCCGAAATATTTGTTCATTTTTGATAAATATTATAAAAGAATGGATTTAAAAAATAACCGGTTCCTAGAGAAATAATATTGACAGTTCCAATGACAACAAAGGAACCAGTTCCATGTAACCGGGACAGGAATATCGACTATCTCTAATTGCCATTATTTTGATTGTTATAAGGTAAGGTATAAATATTAAAAATACATATACTCGTATATTACAGAATTTTTGTTCATAGTCCTGGGAGATCCTGGGCTGAGGCGGACCAGGTTTTGCACAAAGGGGTTTCAGCGACTTCTTACAATTTCAAGGTTAGGGTAGGGTCTTTCCAGTCATTTATAAGACGTTTTTTTTAGTATAGAAGTCAGTTCTTGTTTCGGTAATTCCTTAAGCCAAGTTTTGCTGGACTTAATACAATTATTGATTGAAGTACTTTTTTGATATTAAGTGGGAGTTTGTTATATAATTTTACAGCTAAAAATTCAGAGCTTCTCTGTCCAAAAGTAGTATTGCATTTAGGTATATTTATCTTGTCTAGTTGCTTTGTTCTGGTATTATGATCATGAAGAGTCATAGCCATTTTCTTATTTTTAAGATGATTAACTAGAATATTTTTGGCAAAGATTTTTTGGATACTTGGAACGTTGAAATGTTTAAAAATTTAAAATTTTTATTTATGTTGGGAGGTCGTGAGCGTGATTTCTTAGCGTAATAGTAAATTAATTACTATTTTTTATTCGCTAGCTCTACGATTCAAAACACAACAAATTTCAAAAGTTCTCCACCCCCACCTTACCGTTCAGAAGCTCTCAGTGTCCTATACCTTCACATCTTGGCAGGCATTCAATGTTAATAATAATAATAATTACTAAAATAGGTTTTATTTAAAGTGCAGTTTTTGCAAAACAATCACTTCAATTGCTTTCTAATTTATGCCTCCAATGACATAAAGAAACTCAAAAACTATTTATTTATTAATACGGAGACGGTTTGCATAGTTCCCGGGAGCACTTACGGGAAACAAAACGTTTCTACATTCAGTAATTGTTAGATGCATTCAGTAATTGGATGCTAAGCCAGTTATCATGGTGTCCAACCACCCAGCGTTTACTATGTTACCTGATAAATAAGAATACTGTATGAACATTAAAATATTACTTTATTGTAAGTGATCAATTATTTACAATTTATTTCATACCTTATTTATTTATAACTTCTTAATATTTTATATTCATAAATACATTTGTTAATTTCATGATAATTAATGTTTTCATTGGATATGTCAACAGATAAAGAGTTGTGTGACATGATATGCTTTTTTTATTTTTTATAATTTATTATAATAAATTTTTATCATTTAATATTTCAGACTATAATTTTTTACATAATAACAACATGATTCACGAATAATAAAGCCAACTCAGATATTGCAAAAATAATATAGGCCATAGTAGTACAAAGCTAAGAATGGGCAATGAAATTCTGCAAACAGAATGGTTTCATTTGTGAAACAAATGAGAAAGTTTATCAAACTATCTACATTTAATATTTACCAACAAATAAATTAAAACTCGAGAGTTTGGAATTAAAATACACCTATGAATTATTTAGTTGAATAATATTTCAACTTGATAGATAATTTCAATTAATAATGAGTATGGCATTTTATTATCTAAATTAGGCAGAACAATGCATAATATATGTTTTTTTGGAATTCTTTATTGTCAGCATAAATTTATCGTAAACATATTTATTAGATAATATTATAGATGTAGTAATACAATAGAAAAGACAATAAGCTAAATCAATATGAGTAATAATTTTAGAAAGTACGTACAAAATAAATAAAGTGACATGTATGTAAAATGAAATACATCAGTCTTATTAAAATATTAATAAACTAAAATACGCTGTCTTCTTTTAAAAACACAAAAATCTTATGCACAAAGATGTAAAATTATCGATACATTTTTAATTTTTCTTAAAGCCATATTTTACCGGAGATTAGCTATCTCAGTGGAAATATTGCCAGGGATTGTTAAGGTTAGTATTCATTAAAGTTAACGTTAGAAGAATTATTACTCAGCATCTCTATTTATTTTGACATCATGAAATTAAATATGTAGTTATGTATAATATTACATTGTTCTGTCATGGGAAATGGAACCACCTAGGAGCTTGGAATGAAACATTGTAAACCTGCATTACTCTACTCATCCAATGTAAATGTTTAAACGTATCTCACCGCCAATATAGGTAGAGGGAGAGGGAGGAAGATGGAGGAAGTGTACCACGTCTCAACAGCCCAAAAGTCCACCAACATGGAAACGGTATGAAATATTGAAACAAGCATTTGAAAGTCACAGGAGTCAAAATGGCATTGCCGCGACTGAGATTTTGAACGTTGGGTTTTCACTGACTGGACTGCTCTAACTGAGCTACCGCAGTAAACCTCATACTTGCCGTAACTCTACAATATATAATTTTAAAGGTTTAATCTCTAACACTGCTTCAAGTTTTGTCCGCAGCTATGTACATATTGTGTAGGTGGTATCAGTGAATTTTATTCCTGCTAACATTTTTAGTAAATTTGGTAAAAATGTTAGGAGGAATACATTCCACATATTGTCTCAATATTAAATAGCATCATGGTGCAACTGCATTACCAAATCTTACTAACTTCTGCTAACATTTTTAGAATATTTGTTAATAATGCAAGATATTTATGGTTTACATCTCCCAATATCATTGTTTTATTCTCTATACAGCAGGGATAGTTCCCAAAGAGGCTGAAGTTGAATGCAATGTAGTTACCTACTAATGAACATGAGAACAGTGAACAGTTTTACAAGGTAACTTTTCTTGATATACAAAAATAAGAAAAGCGATAAGAAAACGGACTTCTTCAGAAATAGCAGCATTAAATTAGTGTTAGTCATAGATGTAAGAATACGTAATACATTTTGTATGTAATTATTTTGTTTATTTACATTATTTACAACATTAAGATTCAGACGTTTCATTGCAAAGAAGTTATAAAAGTTAAAGTGTTATATCAACAAGTAGAAAATAATTA
>JAHDVE020008915.1:0-52524 GCA_022606495.2 Halesus radiatus | reverse complement strand
AGGAAAATCTCGCCCCACCAGCTTATGTAGAGTCCAATATCAAATTAAATCCAATACATGTAAGAAATCTTCAATAAAAAATTAAAAAAAAGGAATAAAAAAAACATGTATCGTTATTAGAAATAGTATTTTATTGATGAATAAAACAATATATATTAATAAAAACATTTTTTTTATTAAGCAATATAGCACTTTATTTTATACTTCAAAACCTTGAATGTATTATGTGTCTTCATATTTTATAAAGCGCATCATTAGATATTGTCGACCCATACTGTACACCCTGAGGTGGAGCTGGAGGATATTTCTTTGTTTCACATATTAAATTTGTACACATCGTCTCGCACACGCCTTGCCTTATCAGATATGTGCCCATTACTAATATGAACCCACAGGTGTACGTACAGCTCGAGGTGTCTGTCGACTAAAGCTGTACACCCGGAGGTGGAGCTGGAGGATATTTTTGTTTGTTTCACGTATTAAATTTGTAGACATCGACTAGCACAAGCCTTTCCTTATCAGATATGTGCCCATTACTTGATCTGAACCCACAGGTGTTCAGCTCGAGGTATCTGTCGACCCAAGCTGTACACCCGGAGGTGGAGCTGGAGGATATTTTTTTTGTTTCACTTATTAAAATTATAGACATCGAAAAGCACACGCCTTGCCTTATCAGATATGTGCCCATTACTTGATCTGAACCAACAGGTGTACAGATGGAGGTGTCTGTCGACCCATACTGCACACCCGGAGGTGGAGCTGGAGGATATTTTTGTTTGTTTCACGTGTTAAATTTGTAGACATCGACTAGGACAAGCCTTGCCTTATCAGATATGTGCCCATTACTTGATCTGAACCACAGGTGTACAGCTCGGGGTGTCTGTCGACCCAAGCTGTACACCGGGACGGGGAGCTTGAGGATATTTCTTTGTTTCACTTATTAAATTTATAGACATCGACTAGCAAACGCCTTGTCTTATCAGATATGTGCCCATTACTTGATCTGAACCCACAGATATACA
Organism: Halesus radiatus; assembly: GCA_022606495.2. NCBI lineage: Eukaryota > Metazoa > Arthropoda > Insecta > Trichoptera > Limnephilidae > Halesus > Halesus radiatus. Next base: position 51,502 of record JAHDVE020008915.1, on the reverse strand, counting down.
GCTCGAGGTGTCTATCGACCGAAGCTGTACACCCGGAGGTGGAGCTGGAGGATATTTCTTTGTTTCACTTATTAAATTTGTAGACATCGACTCGCACAAGCCTTGCCTTATCAGATATGTGCCCATTACTCGATCTGAACCACAGGTGTACACCTCGAGGTGTCTGTCGACCCAAGCTGTACACCGGGACGAGGAGCTGGAGGATATTTCTTTGTTTCACTTATTAAATTTGTAGACATCGACTCGCACAAGCCTTGCCTTATCAGATATATGTCCACAGCTGCGCACAGGTGTAAAATTAAATAAATACAGCCACCCTTCCGTTCTCGGTCACTTGTCTTCACAAATTCCTCGGAGGAACATCTCCCCCACTTCAAGATCCTCGTTTCGTTGATATCGCTCTATCCACCTGCCCTGGTTTACGTGATATTTCCGATTAATAACTTAATTTATTTTTTGGTGGCGCACTCATCACGTGCCTTCGACTTAAACTGAAGCCACTTGGAGCCTAGAACAAGCTACTTCCCTGAGCAGGAGCTCGGCGATCATGAAGACACCGAAGATATCCGCTAGACGACTACCGGGTAGGATGTACTTAGAAGAATTGCATAGTCCGTCAGGCCGCCCGTCACCACCGCGATTGCACTTGCTGTTTGAAGCTCAGTCTGTACTTCAGCCAGCTCTACAAACACCGATGCCAGAACAGAACAGGAGCAGATCAGAACATGCCGGAACAGGTGACACCAGGTGTGATTGCAACCATGTACCTACCAGACGCTATGTTCGGACTGATGACATGATGAAAAAATATATCGGATAAGCCAAATCTAGTGGGTATAACGACGTCAACAAGTAGAAGAGACCGAGAACGGAAGCGCGGCTGTTTCGATACTCATTCAATCGGATAAACTGGTAAGGTGGATGAAAAAAAACCACGAGTGAAGCATAATTTTCAAAAAAAAAAATCCACAAGAAAACTGCAAAAAAAAAAGGAAAATCTCGCCCCACCAGCTTATGTAGAGTCCAATATCAAATTAAATCCAATACATGTAAGAAATCTACAATAAAATATTTAAAAAAATGTATTAAAAAAAACATGTATTGTTATTAGAAATAGTATTTTATTGATGAATAAAACAATATATATTAATAAAAACATTTTTTTTATTAAGCAATATAGCACTTTATTTTATACTTCAAAACCTTGAATGTATTACGTGTCTTCATATTTTATAAAGCGCATCATTAGATATTGTCGACCCATACTGTACACCCTGAGGTGGAGCTGGAGGATATTTTTTTGTTTCACATATTAAATTTGTACACATCGTCTCGCACACGCCTTGCCTTATCAGATATGTGCCCATTACTAATATGAACCCACAGGTGTACGTACAGCTCGAGGTGTCTGTCGACTAAAGCTGTACACCCGGAGGTGGAGCTGGAGAATATTTTTGTTTGTTTCACGTATTAAATTTGTAGACATCGACTAGCACAAGCCTTTCCTTATCAGATATGTGCCCATTACTTGATCTGAACCCACAGGTGTTCAGCTCGAGGTATCTGTCGACCGAAGCTGTACACCCGGAGGTGGAGCTGGAGGATATTTCTTTGTTTCACTTATTAAATTTGTAGACATCGACTCGCACAAGCCTTGCCTTATCAGATATGTGACCATTACTCGATCTGAACCACAGGTGTACACCTCGAGGTGTCTGTCGACCCAAGCTGTACACCGGGACGAGGAGCTGGAGGATATTTCTTTGTTTCACTTATTAAATTTGTAGACATCGACTCGCACAAGCCTTGCCTTATCAGATATATGTCCACAGCTGCGCACAGGTGTAAAATTAAATAAATACAGCCACCCTTCCGTTCTCGGTCACTTGTCTTCACAAATTCCTCGGAGGAACATCTCCCCCACTTCAAGATCCTCGTTTCGTTGATATCGCTCTATCCACCTGCCCTGGTTTACGTGATATTTCCGATTAATAACTTAATTTATTTTTTGGTGGCGCACTCATCACGTGCCTTCGACTTAAACTGAAGCCACTTGGAGCCTAGAACAAGCTACTTCCCTGAGCAGGAGCTCGGCGATCATGAAGACACCGAAGATATCCGCTAGACGACTACCGGGTAGGATGTACTTAGAAGAATTGCATAGTCCGTCAGGCCGCCCGTCACCACCGCGATTGCACTTGCTGTTTGAAGCTCAGTCTGTACTTCAGCCAGCTCTACAAACACCGATGCCAGAACAGAACAGGAGCAGATCAGAACATGCCGGAACAGGTGACACCAGGTGTGATTGCAACCATGTACCTACCAGAAGCTATGTTCGGACTGATGACATGATGAAAAAATATATCGGATAAGCCAAATCTAGTGGGTATAACGACGTCAACAAGTAGAAGAGACCGAGAACGGAAGCGCGGCTGTTTCGATACTCATTCAATCGGATAAACTGGTAAAGTGGATGAAAAAAAACCACGAGTGAAGCATAATTTTCAAAAAAAAAAATCCACAAGAAAACTGCAAAAAAAAAAGGAAAATCTCGCCCCACCAGCTTATGTAGAGTCCAATATCAAATTAAATCCAATACATGTAAGAAATCTACAATAAAATATTTAAAAAAATGTATTAAAAAAAACATGTATTGTTATTAGAAATAGTATTTTATTGATGAATAAAACAATATATATTAATAAAAACATTTTTTTTTATTAAGCAATATAGCACTTTATTTTATACTTCAAAACCTTGAATGTATTATGTGTCTTCATATTTTATAAAGCGCATCATTAGATATTGTCGACCCATACTGTACACCCGGAGGTGGAGCTGGAGGATATTTCTTTGTTTCACATATTAAATTTGTAGACATCGTCTCGCACACGCCTTGCCTTATCAGATATGTGCCCATTACTAATATGAACCCACAGGTGTACGTACAGCTCGAGGTGTCTGTCGACTAAAGCTGTACACCCGGAGGTGGAGCTGGAGGATATTTTTGTTTGTTTCACGTATTAAATTTGTAGACATCGACTAGCACAAGCCTTTCCTTATCAGATATGTGCCCATTACTTGATCTGAACCCACAGGTGTTCAGCTCGAGGTATCTGTCGACCCAAGCTGTACACCCGGAGGTGGAGCTGGAGGATATTTTTTTGTTTCACTTATTAAAATTATAGACATCGAATAGCACACGCCTTGCCTTATCAGATATGTGCCCATTACTTGATATGAACCAACAGGTGTACAGATCGAGGTGTCTGTCGACCCATACTGTACACCCGGAGGTGGAGCTGGAGGATATTTTTCTTTGTTTCACGTATTAAATTTGTAGACATCGACTAGCACAAGCCTTTCCTTATCAGATATGTGCCCATTACTTGATCTGAACCCACAGATGTTCAGCTCGAGGTATCTGTCGACCCAAGCTGTACACCCGGAGGTGGAGCTGGAGGATATTTTTTTTGTTTCACTTATTAAAATTATAGACATCGAATAGCACACGCCTTGCCTTATCAGATATGTGCCCATTACTTGATCTGAACCAACAGGTGTACAGATCGAGGTGTCTGTCGACCCATACTGTACACCCGGAGGTGGAGCTGGAGGATATTTTTGTTTGTTTCACGTATTAAATTTGTAGACATCGCCTAGGACAAGCCTTGCCTTATCAGATATGTGCCCATTACTAATATGAACCCACAGGTGTACGTACAGATCGAGGTGTCTGTCGACCCATACTGTACACACGGAGGTGGAGCTGGAGGATTTTTTTTTTGTTTCAGTTATTAAATTTATAGACATCGACTAGCAAACGCCTTGTCTTATCAGATATGTCCCCATTACTTGATCTGAACCCACAGATATACAGCTCGAGGTGTCTATCGACCGAAGCTGTAAACCCGGAGGTGGAGCTGGAGGATATTTCTTTGTTTCACTTATAAAATTTGTAGACATCGACTCGCACAAGCCTTGCCTTATCAGATATGTGCCCATTACTAGATCTGAACCACAGGTGTACACCTCGAGGTGTCTGTCGACCCAAGCTGTACACCGGGACGAGGAGCTGGTGGATATTTCTTTGTTTCACTTATTAAATTTGTAGACATCGACTCGCACAAGCCTTGCCTTATCAGATATGTGCCCATTACTTGATCTGAACCACAGTTGTACAGCTCGAGGTGTCTGTCGACCCAAACTGTGCACTGTGCACCCGGAGGTGGAGCTGGAGGATATTTTTGTTTGTTTCACGTATTAAATTTGTAGACATCGACTCGCACATGCCTTGCCTTATCAGATATGTGACCAATACTTGATCTGAACCCACAGGTGTTCAGCTCGAGGTATCTGTCGACCCAAGCTGTACACCCGGAGGTGGAGCTGGAGCATATTTTTTTTGTTTCACTTATTAAAATTATAGACATCGAATAGCACACGCCTTGCCTTATCAGATATGTGCCCATTACTTGATCTGAACCAACAGGTGTACAGATCGAGGTGTCTGTCGACCCATACTGTACACCCGGAGGTGGAGCTGGAGGATATTTTTGTTTGTTTCACGTATTAATATTATATTTTGATAGAAAGCAGTCACTTTGTGGTTAGACATATTTAATGAAAATAAAACAATAACTTTGTTTATAACCACGAGAATTTTATTTAATTTTATTACGACCGACCGGTTTCGCTTAACATAAGCATCTTCAGGGTACAAAAATTAAACTGATCAAAAATACATAGTGTGTGTTTATATATACAAAATAGAATAAGACAGAACATAACATAGAACAAAGAAAAAATGAGATAGCATGAAATAGCATGAAATAGAAATAACCGAGCGAAAGAGACAGAAGTGCACATAATGGAATACCAAGGAATAACTGAACAGGTGATTATGGGATGGGAAATTTTACGAGATTATAGGGAATATACCTAATATTGGGCTATTGGACACATTTAGTTGATTATTAAGAATTTTATTTTTGGTTTTAACAGCTTTCTTTATTTCTAGTGATTCTAAATTATTCAATCTGTTTCCATGACCATTTTTATGAAGAATATTAGCACCGGTGCTTTGATTGAAGGTATGATCTTTATCAATAAGGTGATTGGCAAATTCTGAAAAACCGTTATTATTTAGGCATCTAAGATGTTCTTTAATTCTAATATTGACATTGCGTGTTGTTTTGCCAATATAGAATGCTGAACAATCATTACAATCTAATTTATATATTCCCAGTGACTAAGCTTGTCGTCTTTATCTTTTGAGTTGATTAAAAATTTACCTAAATTATTATTTGTATAAAATGCAGGTCTTAATTCAGAAGGAAGATTTTTTACACTGCAGGAAGAAAAATGATTAATGAATAAAATACGCCGCCATTGGTAACTAAGATTGTTAATAGTGTTAATTTTATGTGGATTAGCGAATAAGAAGTTTTTAGTGGCTATTTGTTTTTGTTTTTTACTTAAAATTGTATCAATTAAATCGGACTCATATCCATTATTTATGGCTATTTTTTTAATTAATGCTAGTTCGTTGGAGAAATTAGTATTTGATAACGGTATCGTGACCAAACGATGGACCATTGAATGAAACGCGGAGTGTTTATGAGAAAAAGGATGATTGGATGTATTATGTATAACAATGTCGGTGTAGCTGGGTTTACGAAATATATTAAAATTTATTTTATTATTTACGACAGATAAGGTGAGATCTAAAAAGTTTAAGGTTGAATTGTTGCCTATCTCTAATGTGAATTTAATCTGCTGGTGGTAGGAGTTTATAAGGTTGAATGCATTCAATTGACGTTCTGTCCCTGTCCATATACAGAATATGTTAATTCATTAAATATGTCTAACCACAAAGTGACTGCTTTCTATCAAAATATAATAAAAATTTATATCATAATAAATTACAAGGGTCATAGAACGAAAATAGAAGGATTTTGAGGATTATCAACTGAGATGACTCGCTTTATCTGAAAATATATCCGTTTTAAGTGCACGTTTTTTATGCTAAATGCATTTCCGTTGGTGGTCTCTTTCTTCGTTCAGTGATGAGAAAACTCTTGAAATTTCCACCCACCACTATGTCACCTTCAAGATAAGTAATCGAAATAGGAAAATTCAGTTCTCACGCGCATTTTTTTTTCAGAGAGGATGTCTACCTTTATACTACTTTAAGAAACTACTCCGCGTGTCTGAAGATTTTGCAAAAAATCACAACCTTGCATATAATACGTCCAAATCCATCGTTATGGTTCAAACAACCTCAGTATGGCTAGATGGAAGGAAAATGGGTGTCGTTAAAAGCGTCAAATACTTGGGACATATTATCACAGCCGACCCGAAGGACATTGAGGATATGGAGAGACGAAGAAGAGCGATATCCATTAGAGCAGGTATGATGCCGAGACGTTTTTACCTTTGCAGCGCAAATGTCAAAATAATACTTTTCAACACATTCTGGCCATCTCTTTGTACGCCAGATCTGTGGATGCATTACACTGCATCCCAATGACAAAAGATAAAAGTCACCTACTATCGTGCATATCTCAAACTATTCTGTATACCAAGATACTGCAGCGCTACAGACATATTCCTGGAAGGACGAGTGCACTCTTTCAGGGCACTTCTACGCCACCGCATGGGAAGCCTATGGTGCAGAGTACACCAATTCAAGAATACCACTATTACTACCACGGCTACATGGATGGAGTCTCCCTTGATGGCCCTTTGGAGACGAGAAACCATCAAATATCCACCATAAACTTGTTAATTTTTCTTTTCTCTCTTAGTGAATTAACTTGTTTTCCATATTTTACTGAGTAATCTGTTTCTATTTTTTTTTCTTCCTCTTATTTTAGGTAATTAAAATAAATTTCAATTGCAATCTGGATAGAGTCTAAGTAGAAAATAAGTCAATAGATGTCTCATACAAATAAAAATCGGGTAGGTATATCCGAGACTCTATCCAGATTGCAATTGAGTTCGGGGTGAAACTTTGCAATCATCATAAGGATAGCAGCCATTAATATGGGATTTATAAAAATGGAGGATAATATTAACAAATCTTGAAGATGAAGTATGATATCGGTGTAAATGGCGTAAATTGAACTGGTCTCATTAGCTAAGTTGGTTAAGCGGTTACCCCGGATAGGTAGAGGTCCTGGGTTCGAGTCCCAGATGCGACTGAAATCTTTTGAAATTTCTGTTGTTTTTTCGGTTTCGTGGTTCATTTGGGATGTGTTAATATTATCTTCAATGATTAAAATATTACAATGAGGTTTCCAAACTTCAATAAGTTATAAAATATAAATTGTATAATATTATACAAGAAATAAGAAGAAAAAAATATAGTGATACTTTTATGTAAACCAGTTTTATAGTAACGACTCCGTTGCCGGTACAAAGATTAATTATTTAATTCAAATATGAAATCACATCCAAATATCTAAGGGTTCTGTTCGTGAAAGGGGTTCTTATTTGTTCTAGTAACAACTACCGAGGTACTTTCCATTTTTCATTAATAAATTAAATAACCCGGCAGCACTGGGAGCTTTCCCAAACTAAACACCAATAAAAGTTTTTAATGGGGAACGCTCGAAGCTCGAAAGGCAAAATACTCGACCGGCTGCCCTTTATTTTAAGCCGAATTCATTCCGTATTCAATCATTATTGATAGGGCCAAATATGTTGGATTAAACTTTAACATGCCTACAAATATTTCTGTTTTTGCAACTGTTAATTACCATAAAAACTGGGCAAACTATAAAAAGAGTAGTATGGAAGGACTTCGTGTACAGTATAATAACGCCTTCCGCATGTTTGGCCTCCCCATATACTGCAGCGCTTCCAGTATGTTTGCGGAGGGGCGAGTTTCCGGTTTTGCAGCCCTTATAAGATCCAGGGTGGCTGGAATGAGGGAAAGAATTAACAGCTCCGGGAATATCCTTATCAGGGAGGCCCGCCTACTGGGGAAAGATACTACTTGATGGAATTGCATTATAATGATTAAATAAAATACACTTTTTAACTCTATTCACCGGTTTAAACCTGTGACGGCTATCTTCAGACTGGTACAATTAATTCTTAAACTTGGTTTATATAGAATTTTAGGTATCAGGAGTAACAAACCATGATTTTACTTAGATTATATTTTTCAGCATCGTTATAATATGATTTTATAAAACTTTACTTATTTGGTACATTTGAATTTATTCATAATATTACTTTATATTATATTCTGGTTTCAAAAATCATTAAAATGGATTACAGTTGTTTTTATTGTAAAGATGATTTTATATTATTTACATAATGAAAGGTTGGTGAAAACTGATCGATGATGAGTTTATGCTAGAATTTTCCCATCTTACTTGTAATATCAAGGTTAACAACAGGATTTTCAGTAATTAGGTTTTCTACCAGCATTATGATATGTTTACAATGGTTTCATATTAATTTACTTTAGTATGCACTTTTATTATTATAATCTAATTTTTTAAAAAGCTTTAATATCACGGTACCGTGGAATTCTTTGGTAATAACTACTTTACTTATCCCGTTTAATTTAATTTACTGATCCTAGAATATTTAAGTGCATGTATATCAAGATGGATTTTAGATTACGTAAATACATATTTATATTGCGGCAGGTGATGAAATTATTAGAATTAATTGTACCAATCTGAAGATACCCGTCACAGGCTGAAACCGGTCATGGTCAAAAATAATGGAATAAAGTTTTAAAAAGTGTGTGTTATTTAACATGCCTACAAATAATAACGATTGCTTGGTTCCTTTGGATTTCAATATTTTCGTCATTATTTAAGCGTTACGTGATCATTTCAACTTATTTTAGGTCATAGATGCCTCGGAGAACATTTAATAAATAATAGACCAGAATTAAAGCAAACTCAGTGTCCGAACTACGCACACGTTCATTATATTTAATTACAAGCGCGAGCTCAATAGAAGAAAAAAACACGTTGATCATTTGCATGAAATATGGGTCAATCATTGCTGCGAACTCCGTATCGTCACTACGTGCTAGTTAATAATAATAATAATAATAATGATAATAATAATAAAACTAATAATAATAAGAATAATAATAATAATAATAATAATCACAACAATAATAATAATAATAATAATAATAATAATAATAATAATAATAATAATAATAATCATAACAACAATAATAATAATAATAATAAATAATAATAATAATAATAATAATAATAATAATAATAATAATAATAATAATAATAATAATAATAATAATAATAATAATAATAATAATAATAATAATAATAATAATAATAATAATAATAATAATAATAATAATAATAATAACAACAATAATAATAATAATAATATTAACATGGCATTTACATAGTGCATATTTGTATTATTTCACTTTAAGTGCGCTTTACTATAATAAACTTAAAAATAAAGTCTTCAAAAGATTGGTATTCACTTTGTGGCGTCATTATTAATAAATGAATTTAAAAAATTATTTTGCATTCACCACTTTATTAATATACACATGTTTCAAAAGCGATGAATTCTTCATCAGGAATATATAGAATACTAAAAAATAGTAATGTCAAGTAATAATTTGTGATTAATTACTCACCTACTTTAATCAATTTTTGTTCATGTTTACGATTTGTCTATACTTGGATTACAGTGTTATAATTTATGTCATTTTTCTATAGTTGACATTATTATTTTCAGTATTCTACATATTCTTGATGAAGAAAGCATCGCTTTCGAAACATAGATATCTATGTATATTAATGAAGTGGTGAATACAGTGTAAGTTTTTTTTAATTAAAATTAATGATTAACTAATTACGTTCAGTGGTATTCCTACAGTGCTCCTTTCATATTGTGTCTATATATTCTTAACATATTATATACATTCATACCTTTTCTTAATAATACTCCTACAGTACTCCCTGGGTATATATTCATGTAATAAAATTATAAAATACTCGTATTACACAGTATATAGCGATACAAAAAGAACACATTCACAATAATAGTGCAAAAATAGCAACGTTTTAAAAGAGGAGTCGGCTTATGTTCAGCAATAACTGAATTTACATAAACAATAAATACGGAGGAAACCTAAACAAAACAACAACAGGAGGCTTGAAAAAATGGTTTTATATAATAAATTGAAAAGAAGTTAACATTTATCGACAGAAGGATCTTTTAAATAATTTTGTTTTTAAAGCCCATTTAAATTCAGCCAATTTATGGTAAGAGCTGGGGGAAGTGTATTCCAAATGGGCGGGCCATTTACACGAAAAGAGCGATCATAGTAGACAGCTCGATTTTACCTTGAAAGTTCAATAAGATGATCAGTAGCATCTATTCTAGATCCAATGTTAGAACGACCTGTGGGCGCGCATGTCTACGGCCCCTTAACCCCACCACCTTCTCCTCCTAGACAGTCTACAACTTGCTGAATTGGCGGAGCGTAGCCGTGAGCCGTGCGCGGGGTGATGCAATGAATGCGGGAGGGTGGAGCATGCTCAGTACGAACCTAATTTATAACCATAGCGGGTTGTTCTTAGACTGAATCGAGTATAGATCTGCTGACCTCAGAGCAAGTTGTCTATCGCTTAAGTCCAGTGGGATACATAGTTCAGATTTATAGGCTGGCGCCATTCCCTGGAATGCTTTGAAGGTCAGTAAGCAGATCTTGAAGTCTATTCTTTCAGGGCATCGAAGCCAATAAAGGCGATTCCGTAATTCGTTGAAGTAGTAGATAATGTGATAAAAATTCTTCTGTGAGAGAGTAAATTACTATACATTTATTACTCTATACTTGTAACTTAAGCAATGCGCACTCACAACTCTCCACTACATAGCACAATTCAAACTCATACACGTTCACACACAAATACACATATGCACTAATAAATATTAAAAATTCTAAAACCTTGTGAATTGTTCACCATTCATTTTATATAAGTAGTATTTGTTTGTAAAAAAATTAACAGGCATTTAAATTAAACGGTGAATATTATTTAAAAACGAAAAAAAGTAGACTGGAGTTCCTACTGACACAATATATTATTACATATTTCATCCAATAGGTCCTTTAATATACCTCACCAAGCACCAGTCACCCTGCACACACTTTGATGTTGATAACTTCGAGACTCACTCACGAACACACGTTAAACATTAACTGATTTTCAAAGAAAAGTTACAAATATTAATTGGTTTTCCAAGAAAACATTATTTGTTTCATATCGGAATAAAAATTGGTGCATCTGTTTGACAGGTTGCAATTGACTGAACTAAGTTCGATAAGTTTTGTTTATCAGTTACTGTTATCAATGAAAAAAAAACGCTTTTCTAGGAAAACGATAACGATAGATTGAGGCCTATCACAAGATAAGGATAAAAATATCCGGGTTTACAACATTAGTTAAAATAACGTGGAAAATGATACAGATGTACTATTTCCATGTGGGGAGTTAAAGACAAAATTAAAGCAATGGCAGTCGTTAATGTAGAAGTCAAGTGGATTTTGTGATTAGCTGGTTCCATGACAGTTGATCCCCCGAAAGTTGATCCCTCTTACAGTTGATCCCTCCGACAGTTGATTCCTCCGACAGTTGACCAACTAAAGAGTTATTTCTGCTTTACGTGCTCATTTGTAAAGAAAGTATTCAGTGAGTAATAACAAAATACGGCTTATATATCGATTTTTGTTATACGGCCGCATATCCTCTCTGCATACGTATTTTACAGATGAGGACATACAGCAGAAATAATCCTTTAGGGGGTCAACTGTCGGAGGGATCAACTGTTGGAGAGATCAACTGTCGGGGGGATCAACTGTCGGGGATCAACTGTCGGGGGGCAATTGTCGGGAGACCAACAGTCGAGGAATCAACTGTCTGGTCACCGATTAGCTAATTACAGTGGGTCTCTTGTAGGTTTTAGCAAATACCCTGGAATATAATACTACGCGGAGCTTCTTACATTTGATGGCAACATGCTACAATAGCGCCTCTAGCGGCCCGGGATGTACGAATTGTTTTATTTCATTCGGTTTAAAAGATTTTCTGTGAAATATATCTTTAATAAATTAGAATTCGAAAATTCATAAAATAAATATGAGTAACCTTCACATAAATTTTTGTTATTTGTTTATAAATGAAAAAATACATATTGAAGAGGCTGTTTGTACTAACAGTTATAAGTCTCGCCGCTCGCCATTTGCGTTCGGTCTGAGGTTAATAAAGGAATTTTTTTAAAATTATAAATTTCGAGAAATGTTCTTTATTTTCCAATATTTAGACATCTTTTGGCTTAACATATCATAATCCTTATGATTAATTTTAATTTATACATATATTTATATAGGGACATTTAAATATTTATATCTATTTAAAGCATATTATATAAATGGAAATAATCTAACCGAACAACGGGAAGAGAAAAATGTATTAAGGAAAACCGGCGACTTTTTTTTTACAGTAACTTCACACAGGAAATAATTACCCTCAAGGCCTATATTATCTTTGGGGATGCTGTGCGGGGGGTCTTCTAGAAGATGAAAGAGAGAACCTGGGTCTTGAAGAGACCCATGTTGTAGGAGGAAGAAAACACAGAGGCCGGCAGATCATTCCATAGCCGAGATGTTGAAGTGCCGAAGGGATCAATGTCCTCACTGCATCTTCCACTAAAATACCGGTAGAACAAGGACAGCATTCCCATCTGACGACTGTGCTCCAAGGATTGCAATCCGTTTATTAAGATAGGCGAATCTATCGAACGGAACGCCCGTTTTTGCACAGAGTCAAGGGTTTTTTTCAGATATTTTGGGGCTCCCGACCAGAAGTGGCTGCCAAATTCTACAGCGGGGCGTACTTGTATATTATATATAGGGAATGTAGATATCATTAGTGTCGCCGTGCTTCAGGTGGGAGTAAATATTAGTAGCCAGTTCACCAGGAAGAAGCAGGTAGCTACATCACATTTTAAATAAATATAAAAAAATGTATTCGTATGTCGACAATTAAAAAAGGCCATTATCATCGTAAGCCATTAGTTTCCAACCGTTAGATCCTCAGTACTAATATAACAAAATAAAGAAAATTTCATTCTTTTAATAATTCTATTTTTAGGTTTGTTCAAATTCCACACTCTTCTAAATATACTCCAAGCGAAACAAAAGAACGAATGCAAATTGAGGGAAATATTTTGGAAAATGAATGATTACACAATACTACCTGTAAAACGAAGACAATGGTTCTTTCATTGAATACGACCTTCCCAGCAATTTAAAAAAATCAATGAAATCCCGATATATCACCTCTAATTGATAACATTCCTCCCTAATGATTCCCCAACATTCCCTTTGGGATATTTTTCCATTTGGTCTTTTGGTTACCTAAAATCATTAATCACATAACCGACGTTATTAATTGAAAGAACTTCCATTAGTAATTCCACCGAACTCGTGGGAGGCCAAATAAGGTCAAAGGCAAAGAAAAAAAATACTAAGTTAGCAGAAAACTAATCGTTTACATATTGAATGTATACCACTGAAGAAAAAAGCCGACAGAAGTGTTTTGCGGGCGTGTCCGTGTGCCCGAATTAAGATCAATTTTCACCAATTTCCGATGAAATTGATTGTAAAAATAAAATAAAAACTAGACAATTTCATTGGCCTGTGTGTAAATACTCGTACGGTCAGATCGATAACTTAACAATTTGGGATCAATAGGCTAGATTGAAAACGATTTTATATGATTTTTCAGGGAACGGTTGCGCTCGTTAGGCGTGTCGATATTGACAATGAACAAAATTAGAAACCGCCCTACGATATCAACACTGGCGGGTATTGCCTATGGATCGGCATTCCTAAATGTCAATAATTGACAATGTCGAATGAATGTTTACTAAGATATCACAATAACATTAAACGACTGGCAGTTATCATGTACTTTTTGTCACTAAAAAAGGAGTTCATTGGTCAATAAGATCTTTAGCCATAACTCGTGATATTATGAACAACTGTCTGAATTCGTTTCTTTTCAGATTCAATGGATTACGTACATGTCGTCTTTCAATTCTACCAGCTTCGTTCTGCCTCCATTTATTAATGGACCAATAATTTTGCATAAAGAACGGCATTATTAATAAAAAAAAGTTGTGCATCTTGACAATCAACCGAAGCTAATGTCACCAAAGAAGTTAGCGCTAAATTAGGCGGGCTTTTGTCTACCGGCTGTCCGAAAATTTTATGTAAATTATTTACTGTGCTCGCATATACCGCCCAACGCCGTCTGATAAATCATAGATGATGGATCTAGTCAATATCATATTGATATAGGGTGTTAAGCGCTCTTGGGGTGATTTTTCACAAAAACGGCGCTATACAAATCATCCAAGTATTATTATTATTATTAACGATCGGTCGTACTAGGGCCCCCATATCTGAATTGTCAGCTAATAATAATAATTGGATAATTTGTAAAGCGCCGTCTTTGTGAAAAATCACCTCAAGGGCGCTGTACAAATATTACTTCATATTCTCTATCCAATTATGTACAAACATATTCAGAAAAACATACTAACCTAACCGCGACAGATCGATTCATATAAACACAGTTTCATTAGAAAATTTAGGCTTGGAGAAGATATGATTTTTTACAACTGCTATTTTATCCTTTTTTTCGATTGACGTTACATTTATTAGAAGATTGGTGGCAAAAGAAGAGTTAGTATTTATTTGAAATATTTACAATTTTACTGTTAATTTTAGGACGGAAGATTATTTATAAAAAAGCTTAAGAAGTTTTCAATAAATAGAATAGCTAACTTCACAACTTTCCTATTCTACAATGCTATAAGTAGTGTTACTGGTTTCGGGTAGCTGGGATTCTTGTACCATGCTCACATCATTTTTTCTAATCTAGGGATTTAAAGTTCAGTGATATACTCGTATATGAATTAACCTCCATGGGAATTGCTAATGTTTGTATATGTGTTGTCATTAGTCATTCATTGCCCAATCTCTTCCCTCTCTATATCGACGAAATAAAAGAATTATGTATTTATGATAGGCTTAATCGAATCACTGAATCAACCGAATGATGTTTCGAAGTAATTTATTGCTTGGACGCAGACAAATTTGTTTTATTTTTGAAATCGAGCTGTCTGGTCAAAATTTCATTGGGTTAATCGGTATTTAGGAATCGATTTTTCACTCGAAATGAGAGAAATGTGTTGAGTGATCGATTAATCACTTTTTTATGTTAAAAGCAACAGAGATAATATTAAATGAGATTATCAAAAAAAAAACTTAAAAATTACCTTCCTCTTCAACAACAAAAAATCAAATTAATACTACTATAGAAAAAACTATCAGCGGATTTTGGATAATAGTAACATTGCGACGAATCATCTTAAAGAAATGTTTGAACTTTTTGAATAGGTCTGCCTTACTCAATTCTATGTTAAAAGGTACAGTGGTTACGAAACCAGTTGGTAAAAACTGGTTATCATAAAAGTATGCCCTTCGTTAAAATTGAATTAAGCACTGTTATCTAGGGGTAAACGAAACGTAATACGGGCTCAGGGGTGGCGCTAATTTAAAAATTGTAGAAAAAAAAACTTTTAGCACGTAACGCTTTTAAACATTGAAATGAATTGTTTGTTGGCGGGTGTACACACGCAATATTGAATGGGATAAATTATTATTGTAAGATTAAAGCCGCTAACATATACAGAATTTTTTAAAGTTTATTTAAGGACTACAATAACAATTTATTCCATTTCATATTCCTTATGGAAAATCTCCAACAAACAATTCATCTCAATATTTTAATACATTACGTCCTAAAAGTTTGTTTTTCTAAAATAATTAAATTAACGCCATCTGTGAGTGCGCATCACGTTTCATTTATCTTAAAAACTATCTCAATTTTAGAGGAAGTCTCAACAAATTTTATTTGATTAAAAAAATTTTTTTCAAGTGAATACCGCACAAGAAGTCCCAACTGCTCCCAACCGTCTGGAGCCAGTGAGACTATGGCACCCTCAATTGGGGTATGTTGTGGGGCTGAAGGTAGTGGGGAGGGGAAGGAGATGTGGCAGAGGAAGGTGGGGAAGTACCTGGCTATTCAGATCTGGTCACCAAACACGGCTAAAGCAACGTTTTGATTTAGAATGGTGATCTTTCAACAGGGCGATACTGACAGTATCTACTGCTTTGGAACGTGCCTGGATTAATTGTGAAATTAATTAAATAAAAATTATTTGCGCACGCCAGGATTTGAACCCGATAGTCGAGAGCCTTACCCTTCGATCATGGAGGCTGTCGAAACCTAATTGATAATATTTCGTAGAATTCTAACTTAATTTCCGAGCTGCAGTGATAAGTCAAAAGAAAAATAATAATATAATACTTGACATATTCTCGGCAAATCAGTTCCATTATCAAAGTCCACTTCATAAAAAATCCCGGAGTTGCCCGGTTTGCAGCCGAACGGTCGATAAATCTCTGCCGGCTTCGCAAGACGCGAGCGGACGGGCGCAGTTAATTCCGCAAATCGGTCGGCGAAATCGAGAAGAGACGATTCTAGTGGTATATAACTTATTCATTCGGTTAATTAGACTCCAGCTGAGATTTTAATGCCGGTAAATGTATAATGCCTTTGTTTTAGAAATGTAGAGGGACCAGGGATGAAGAAAAATGGGACACAACCTTTTTCACGTATTCGCGAAATTTAGAAGGAAGCGTGGAAGAAGAAAGAGCCGAGGACGTCCGAGGAAAACATGGCACGATCAAGTCAATCAAATACTTGAGTCGGGCCATATCCGAAGTCGGAATAACAGAACGGAATGTATGAGACGTTGTATGAAAGTGAATGAAGCAAGAAGTGTATCGAGTTGTTTGCGGGTCCGTCCTCTCTGCCTACCCCTGCGGGAAAACGTCGTGATGGTTAGTTAGGTAGTTTAGCGAAATTTTTAAAATTAATCATGAACTCGACACACATCTCCATCTCGGGTATGCTGGGTATCTGCAGCATTAGTTGTAGGAGGGAAATAGAATTAATTCAAAATATCGAATAGCAGATTGGACGCCCTTGATTTAACGAGCCTTATAACTTTGCGTGTACCTACCCGTAATACGAGACAGACGGCACTGTACAATATTCCAGCGACTGAAAATAATTATTTAGAGAACTCTCCTATTCAAAGATTGCACAGACTTGGTAATGAGTATAGTTCAATTGATGTTTACCGTTACAACACCGTTTCTGAGACAAAAATCAGTTTATTTGAATGTATTTATTAGATTTATAATATTTTTTCATGTGCACCTTTTTCATAGTTGTATGTTAAGTTTCTGTAAAACACCCAATCGGGCGTAATAAAGGTTTGCTGTATTATAAACACGCTTTACATCTGTTCATGTTTTGGAACATCATAATAATTATAAACCTATTGCGCTGTAACTAGCTACTTAAATAGTCTCTACGTTCTTACTTATTTTATATTTATGTACTAAACCACTTATTATACTCTTTTGAACAACCTGCAGTAATAATGAAACCGCAGGTAAAGCTATTAATCATTACGCTGTAACTAGATACTTATATTGTACTTACTTACTTCTGTTATACTCTAATTATTATTTTACTTCTATATTATTATGCTTCTTTGTATAACCATGTGATAAATGTATGTACACGTAAAAGCCTTCTAGGCGTGAATAAATAAATAAATAAATTATTGCTTATGGCTTATTTTATTACTTTTACTTTACATTCACATTTACAGAGATTATTCCAATAACAAACGTTCATTACATTATTAGCCAATGATCGTTGAATATTTATTAGATTTTTGAATTGAATATTCACGTCGAAAATGTCGACGATCATTCCTTCCTCAGGGCATTACTAATGATATGATTAATTCTGCATCTGCATCAGAACAAGGAAAGATCTGTGAACGTGCGCTCTTGTAAAATTGTCAGGGACATAATGGGCAATTTTTTTCCAGAACCTCGGGATTCATGATGCGACCGCTCTACAAGCAAAGCAGTTTCTCGTCTGTTAGCAAAACTACTAATACCCAGCATTCCCGATAAGAAGGCTGACTGACGGAAGTAATATTTCTAACAAACGTGTGTTTTCCAATATTATATCATCTCCGTGCAAAACCGTATTAACATAAATTTCGCTAATAAACAGTGTTTATCTCAAGTGATCTGCCAGGTAAGCATGATCCTGTATAATATTATCTGCATGTACGTAAAAATAATAATCCCATATATTTTAACGCGGCATCACGTTCATTGGTCAAATGCATTGTATATATAGTTTGGTATTACAGATCGATGAACTGGTGAATGCAATTGTTAGCCATTAGTTCTAATAATAGATTATCTATAATTAGTGATAAGATAGAGCCTTGGAAAAAAATTCAATGTATTTTTGACTCAACCTCGTACGAAAAGATTCAGGTATGTGAAAAGATTGATATTTTATGTCAAATGGAGATCAGTAAGTTATGGTCACCCTGCTAATTCATCCCCCATAAGAAGCAAGACGCGCCCCATTGATTGACCTAGAGTAGTCCGTAGCAGCAGGAACCCTCCGAAGGCTTTAGATTTAAATTTATCGCCCTTCCGGGTGGAGCGGAAATCAAAGAAAGCCACTTCCGCTTAATAAATGTGACTCATCAATTACTCCCTCCCAATGCGTTAATTAATATCACTTTGGATTCATCGGAAAAACTCATTAGTTTTATGGTGGAGGTGATTTACTTTAGAAATATCATAAAAGCTAATGATATTAATATTACTATAATTTATTATTTTTTTGTAAAAAGCATTAACTTTGTGGCTCGCCATAATTTACAATAAAAAACACATAAATTTGTTGTAGACCACTTTTATTTTATTAAAACTCTACCGGTTTCGGAAGCACCCTTCCTTCATAATGCTAGTATTTTAAATAACCAAATTAACTTATCTTTTAGTCCCATTCTTAATATTTTTCCAATAAATCGCTCTGTTCTTCCCGGAAATCCTACAATTACCCCTATCCATCCGCTTACCCCCCACTCCAACACCTAAAATTTATATGTCTTGTCAATATTCTATATTATAAGTTAGTTTTAATATTCTCCTGATGAAGGAAGGGTGCTTCCGAAACCGGTAGAGTTTTAATAAAATAAAAGTGGTCTACAACAAATTTATGTGTTTTTTATTGGTACTATAATTTCTTCAAAATATTGGTATTCACTTTGTGGCGTTGTTATTAATAAATTTATTAAAATTTATTTTGTATTCACCACTTTATTAATATACACATGTTTCGAAAGCGATGCTTTCTCCATTAAGAATATAAATATAAAGATAATATTTTAAATAAATCGGGGGTACATAAATTAATTTGTAATGATTGCAACTATTTTTACCTTGGAAAGACTTCTAGAAATTTCAGAGATAAGGAACACCCGAGGTGTTTAAATAATAACATTTATTCTGAATTTGAAAAACATATTTTAGAAACCAATCAGTATTTTAGTATAAATAAAGGTTTACAAATTTTACATACAAGTAAATTTATGGTTTACAATTAGACAAATTTGAAATTTTAGAAATCAGAAAAAGCGTTCATTGTGAAATAAATTTAATTTGATAATGAAATATTTAAAAAAAAAAAATAGTCATCTCTTGAATTTATTTTCATATTAATATTAGTCATAAAAATAATTTATTTTTTAATTTCTAATATAAATTTATTATTCAATGTTTCATAACAATTTTTTATTAATTACTTACCTACTTTAATCAATTTTTGTTTATGTTTATAATTTGTCGATTGTTACATTATTGTGTTCTATGTTTATCATTTGTCTATACTTGACATTATTATTGTTTAGTATTCTATATATTCCTGATGAAGAAAGCATCGCTTTTTCATCAGGAATATATGTGTAAATAAAGTGGTAAATACAAAATTGCTATTAATTCATTTATTAATATTAGTGTTAGTTTCATAGAGGTTGATGGTGTTTTATATTTTATTCGGAAAAGGTAGATTTCTCAGTCTGGATACACAGGAAAAAAATAATAGAGTTGTAAAACTAAGTTATTACTCGATATTCGGCATCTTATATTGTTATAAATAATTTAAACTTTTTTTCAAGAGACGAACATTGCAAATAGCGTAGCATTATTAAAAACGTTGCTACCCAACTTTGATTTTTCTGCTTCTACTTGACCCAGTTTTTAATGATTTATCAGAAAATTCGGTAAATCGAGACGTCTTTAAATCTTCAATTCTTATTGGAATAACTTATTGAAGCTTATAAACCAAATTGTAATCTATTTAATCATTGAATACTATTTATTGTTTACTTATTTATTGCGTTCAAGTTTAATTTGTAGAAGTCCATTTTAAATCTTAATAATAAGTATTTCTACTTAGTTAAAAAAACCATTCAGTGATAAAAAATCTGCTAGGTAATTTTTATCACGTGTGATAGACTTCCAAAGGCTCAAACTGCGATGAAACCACTATCTATTAATATTAATTCTATATACATAGATACTAATGATGAAATACTTAAAATGTTTTCATTTTTATTTCCTTAATAACTAATAACCGCTAATTTACTTGGAAATTAATAAGGGCATTGGAGATAAAATTAACAAATCTCAAATGAAATATGAAACAGAAAAGACAGAATTGAAGATGATATAGATAGTTTTAAATTATTTTCAATGATTTAAAAAGGTTTACAATCTTCAAAAAAAGTTAAATATAAAATATTTGTATTTTTTGATCATTGAATATAATATTAACAACTCTCAAAACTAAATCGAAAAGACACAAAAAAGAAAAAGATAACGGTAGCGACTGGGACTCGAGACTTGTAGAAATAATCAACAGATTTCCCATATAAATAAAATCGGATAGCTATAAGCCAATACAGAAGTTATTAAAAAAATATATATATTATCTTCAAAATTAAATCATTAAAATTCAAAAATGACCAAAACACGTTAATGGAAATGAATATTTCGTGTTATGACAACATTATTTCGGTTCTGGGAAAATTTATCGTCATTAGAGCACAGCATATGAATGGTCCTGTACCTAAATTCAACAAATCCTTTCATTTATCAGACTTAGTCACGTTAACTTGTAACAATAAATACGTATAAATGTCAACTGACAAATGCCCAACGAAATAAAATACATACATTTTATCACAGAGGGCGCTGCTTTACTCAAAACGACAATTTTATAGTCACCACTAATGGGCAGAGAAATGAAAATATGGCAATAATCATTTTTTCAAAAATAAAAGGTTGTCCTACCAATCTTTCACTTTCATTGCTATACAATATATTGGAAAAAAGTCTATTTATCTGAGCTGTGAGATTGTGGCAATTGGGGAAAATTGTATTGTTTATTAATTTAAAACATTTTACATAAAATATAATATTTAATGAAGAGGGGTAAAGGGAAACTAGAAATGTATTAAAATAAAATAATTAATAAATAATGTGTAAACCACTATTTACTATATAAATATCAACATGTTTTGGAAGCGAAGCTTCCCTCATCAGGATACATAGTATAGTAAGAAATAATGACAAGAATAAACAACTATAAACAAACAAAAATTAACAATAAGAGATGAAAGTATGTGGGTAATTAATTAAAAATGTTTAAATAATTTTCCCTATGCTAGAGGATCCAATTCGTAAAATTCGAACGAAATCACGCACTCCTTATGCAGGTAGCGATAAGGTTGAAATTCCCGGTCATAACCGGCCGCATTTTTCGATTTACGCAAAAAAAACATCACCAAAATGGGTTTTTTATTTATTTTTGAAAAGCTCAGGCACAAATATTGAAATGTTTTTGGTCATATTCTAAAAAAACTTAATTTTCTATAACAAACAATGCGACAAAATCTGAACAAAGATTCATAAGTAGGAGATTTTGCAATTTAAATTTCTTTTTCTAGGCTTATAAAAAGACTCACCGAAGAAAAATTGCTGGGAAAACCAAAGGCAAAATGTGTATTCTATAAAGTATTTAAATAAATCGTCAAATTTACAAAATTATTTTTAATTATTTTTCATTGAATCGCCTTAAAAAAAGCTTATATTAATGGCACATTTTCGTAATTCAACGGTATGAAGTATAAACAGACTGATTTTAAGTTTCATGGATAGCGATGGCAAAAGTTAGTTTGCGTCGACCATGGCCAAAGAAGAATGATTGCCAATAAGTCCCGCTAATTAGCTCTTACTCTGCTTTTCCAATGTTCTTGATTTATTTGTAATATCAGTGGCCTGCTTTGACTTTTGATTTGGCAGAATACAAAGAACAGTTAGCAATTTTATCCATGAATAAATACTTCCCTCAAATGCAAACTATTCTAAGAGAAGGGCGTTAGTTGAAATCTGTTGAAATAAAAAAAAAAAAAGGTACAAACTTTAGCAAAACAAAAGTATTGATTAACGGTCAGCACCGTAAAATACGCACCTCGCTGGTTGCTGACTCAAGAAATACTACGAATGATTTATCTGCAAATTCTATACGGGTAATTAGGAAAATTTAAGAGGTTTCAAAGGACAATAATTCTTAAACAGCTATATTTTAAATTCTGCATGAAATACGTACTGAAATAATACATGAAATGTTCAAAACAGCTTTCATTGGTTTTCAAACTGCATTCATTTCCAAAAATTTTGGGATGTATTTCATAGAATTTTTATCTTTCGAAACCATACACAATTTCGGAAGAACCCGTATAGAATTTACAGATGAATCAGTTGTGGAATTGCTTGAGTTAGCAACCTGCCAAGTGATGTTTAGGGCCATTTGTCAGTACTGGCCCTTAATATCAAACTGTGTACAATGTACGTATATGTACATTACTCGCATCACTTAATTCGAGTTTAAAGCTAGTTCGGGACAATGCTGGGCACGAAGCACGACTAATAATAATAATAGTTGGATGATTTGTATAGCGCCGTTTTTTTGTGAAAAATCACCTCAAGGGCGCTGTACAAATATTTCTTAACTAATTATGTACAAACATATACAGAAAAACATACTTACCTGCAGCTGGGAGGTCGCTTCAGATGAAAACAGTTTTATTAGAAAAAAATAATTATAGAGATGATAGTTTTACATGGTTATTTGTTGATCCTTTTCTATTGATGTTACATTTATTAGATGATCGGTGGCACAAGAAGAGTTGGTATTTTTTTAAATACCTATAATTTTTAGGACTGGAAAGTATTCATAAAATGAATTTTAGGACTCGAAAATATCTATAAAACTACCTTAAAAAGCGTAAGAAGCTTTTAATAAATATAAACATTATTTTATTTATTTTACGCTTTGGTTATTTACAGTGTATAAATATGGTCGATGGAAATTTAATACATCATCAATGATGATGTATTGCCATCTTTGGAGAACAGACGTTAGGTAGGAATGCTGTCCTTGTTCGACCGGTATTTCGAGGAAAAATGCTCTGGGGAACTAGCGTCATTGATCTCTTCGCCAAACAGTCGGGAAACACGCCAAACGCGCGCCTAACATTTGTACACGGTTGATAATTGTCACTTGAGAACGGGTCACTACGACGATACGCCTCTGTGTCTCCCCCCTCCTACGAAATCTCTTCAAGACCCAAGTTCACCCTTTCCTATCCTCTAAAAGACCCTCCACAAAGCATCCCCAAAGATGATATAGGCCCTGCGGGAAAATATTTTTCTCATGCCTCATATGTAGAGTTACTGTAAAAAAAAACAACAGTATTATGTACGTAAAGAAATTACAAAACGCATCCAAATTTTTTTTAAATATACAGTTTGTTTCTTCTACCTAGGACACATAATCACCAGTACTCTGATGGATGATGAAGACATTGATAGGCAAAGACGCGCTCTCAGCGTAAAATCGAATATGCTCAGTAGAAGATTTCGCCTTTGTAGTACCGCTGTGAAAAGGACTCTATTCCTTGCCTTCTGCGCAACGTTGTACACCTGCGAACTCTGGGCAAACTACAAAAAGAGTAGTATGGAAAGACTTCGCGTACAGTACAATAACGCCTTCCGCATAATGTTTGGCCTCCCCAGATACTGCAGTGCTTCCAGTATGTTCACGGAGGGGCGAGTTTCCGGTTTTGCAGCCCTTATAAGATCCAGGGTGGCTGGAATGAGGGAAAGAATAAACAGCTCCAGGAATATCCTCATCATGGAAGCCCGCCTCAGTCCAGCCTCCAGCATCGACGCATACTGGACAAATATATTGGCCCCTCACAATATAAATGCCGCAGCACCCTTAAGGAGTTATCTTACTCTTATTTAGTTAAATTATTATTTTTCTTTATTTATTTATTTTTACGATGTGATGTATGTATATATTTTGTATATTTTTTTATAACTATTGAATGTATATTGTTGTATGGAATGTGTGGGACTGCACTAACCTCCCCACATACCGGAATAAACATTTATTATTACATTATTATTAGACAAAATGGACTTAGAGCATTTACTTTTCTATCATATACTTTATAGCTCTACTTTCTTTTCAAACTCACTGACCGTGTCCAAACCAATCACTCCTACCTTCTCAACTTCTTACATTTCAAATAATAATTGCGGTATCATCGTCATTTCTTTTTTGTTCACATCTAAGTGAAAGTGTTATCTTTATTTTTATTTGATTATTTTTTTTTTAATTTACGGACCAAAGTCCAATTACACAAAATACTTAACACGAAATGAAATAAACAGGAGCTACAGAAAAAGAACAGCACATACGCAATACAAGAATGAAGTAATGACAAAAAGAGGACAAAAATATACATTTGAGAGAACATTCAAGTCAAAGCCTGAACATAGTTTAAGTAGACTCCACGATTTTAGACACTCTAACGGCCGTTTTCTCCAACTTTTCGAATGATCAACTGAGCTGCCGATCAGCCAAGTGTTTTGTTAAGTATTCGCGCTATTTGACTGTCACCAAACATTTTTCATCTTTGAACTTCCTAAATTGTCTATGAAGGACTCGCCCACTTCTATGGAAAATATAATTGTACCCCCACACGTTCATAGTCAATAAAATGACATCAAAGTAAACACTTTCAATGTTAAATTAACATAGACGAGTTAATTTTCTATTTATTATGAATACATATTATTTGTCTTAAATATTTTAATACAAACACCAACATTTTATATTTAAAAACGCATATGTTAAAAATAAAGTGTTACCTTGACTATTACCGATGCCGCGAAAACGGAAGTAAACATTGTTGACGTTTGTCTTCTGTGCGTTCTTTCAATTTTCAATCAGTCTTTATATATTCCACTATTTGAATTATGTCAATAATATCTCCATCGTCACTGTCTTCATATTCGCCGTCCATACCCGCTATTGGTATTACATTAAAAATATCTTCATTTTCGCTCTCCATGTTCAAAATTATCAATACAATAGGTACAGAAAATAGTTCGCGAAACGAATGACGTTTGAGACCATAGATATCTATGACATTTGACGTTTACGCTGTCATTTGATACTCTGTTGACACTTTTTATAACTAGTCTTTCACTGAGGAGAACTCTTAATCCACATAATTCGATAACTTAAGATGATCCCAAGTTTGACTGAGATTTCGTTGGGAAATGCGAATTTGTGCATTTGAACAGTGCTGAGGGAAAATTCCGGCTCAGCCGTTGCTCAGTAAGGTTGGGAAGAACGGCCGTAAATGATAATCTTCGAGTTCTAATATCGTAAAGCCCTACACAAATCATTCACACTGATACCAATAATTTCAAGGCCCTGGCTTGAGTTAACAAATCTCGACATTCTGGACAGTGTATAATGGTACCCATAATCAGTAGAGTGTTTATTGAGGAAATACAATTCATCGTGTTTTAGTCTACGGCTAGGAATGTAGAACTGAATGAGTTGCAACAAAGAAGGTGAGTCAATAATACTATTTATTATTTAAAAAATGCAAATAACATCAAAGTCTTTCCTACAGTTTTCTAATGTAGAAATGTTTATGGTTTGTTCAATTTTAAGATAGGAGTAATCGCCTCTATCTCGCCCTAAAAAGCGTTAAAAGCAGAACGGAGATTGCCGTAATAATCTAAAGCTAAGACAAAGGAGGGAAATAATTGCGACGATGATGAAAACAAACAATTATTTCTAAACACCAACAAAACAACCATAATGATAATACAATTAATTCCTTGGCGATATATTACGATATCACTGTTACAACTTTGGTTCCGGAAAGACGCGCAATATGAGATAATGTAACATAGTGTAACACGGCGTAACATATTGTTACATGACGCCGGCAATTAATGGGAAACGTAACCTGTTTTACGGTGTGCTTGGGTTTCTTATAGTTCTGGGGTTATTATGAATTTGGGAAGATGTTTTGATGGATCAAATCTAAGGTTATATAACCTTAGAATGTGGATGCTCAATTACTTGCTCGTTGACTTAGTTAAATTCCGTATTTGAGATTCCATTTAATTTCAAACTTCCTCATAACATGAGCTTAAAATAAACAAATATTCCATATGATAATATGTATGAAGATACATTAAACGCAGTTTGGTGAAACGTACATTTTTAGACAGTTTAGTTTATAGATTTACTTTTTCCTTGCAGCTAATCAATACAATTCTATTTTTTTTTTGTGTATTTATTAGAAACATACAAAATATTTACATAAAAGCAGCATACATAATAAATCACATATATACAATCGGCGTGTAAATATCTCTAATAAATGTGTGCAATAAAGTTTATGAATTATTTAGTTACAAATAACAATATTTACTAACCTATCTCACCGAAACTCGGTGCGTGCAAAAACATGATAGTGCAATAACGACATTGTTTGTTTGCACGATGGCCAAAGAAACGAAGATGTTAAAATGTTGAAGGAAAAATAATGTCACAAAAAACTTTACGTGCTTTAAATTTTATTATATTTATGAAGAAGTAAAAATAACATCAGCAATGGCTTATTATAAATGCATTTATGATTAGATTAAATGCAATAGATTTTAAATGCATTTATGATATTTGAGAAAATGTCAATGTTGTGATAGTTACATAATATTTCATTGATCAATCTTTACGTTATTGGTATAAAATTATGA
The DNA here is from genome assembly GCA_022606495.2 of Halesus radiatus. Taxonomy (NCBI): domain Eukaryota; kingdom Metazoa; phylum Arthropoda; class Insecta; order Trichoptera; family Limnephilidae; genus Halesus; species Halesus radiatus. Next base: position 24,261 of record JAHDVE020008915.1, on the reverse strand, counting down.
TATGCCATATTATTCAGGTGGTATTTCAAACAATCATAACCATGAATTGAAGAAATGCACACGAACATTGCTTAGCTAGGCGATTAGTGGTTACCTGAAGTCACTTATCGAAAAAGTAAAAAAAAATTACACATCGGTGCGCAAATGCGTCCACAGCCCGCAACACTGTATATAACTAAATGTGTAAAAAAAACAAAAAAAATGTTTATATCTATTAAAAACATTTTACGCTTTTTAAGGTTATTTTATAAATATTCTCCAGTCTTAAAAATTATAAATATTTCAAATAAATATCTATTCCTCTTGTGCCACCAATCTTCTAATAAATGAAATATCAATAGAAAAAGAGGACAAAACAGCAACTGTAAAAATCATATCATATCTAAGCTAAAATTTTCTAATAAAACTGTATTCCAGGTAATTTTTTTTCTTTATCTGTTTGTGCATAATTAGATAAAGAATAGGAAGTAATATTTGTACAACGCCGTTGAGGTAATTTTTTACAAAAACGACGCTACACAAATCATCCAAATATTATTATTATGTCTGTTCAGAACAAATTAAATTTTCTTGTACATTTGGGTCTAACGTATAGTGTGATCTTACTCAACAAGTTACTATCAACTAGATTATTAACAATTTTGTAAAACATAGTCAAATCAATTAATATTATTCTTTTGTGAAGGCTCTCAAATTCGAAATGGTCTGAAAGTCTCAGCTGATGTAGATGGTGAAATCCCGATATATTATAGGAATGAGATTCATGCTCGATACGATAGTTGGTAGATTTATCATGCCGTTTGTTACGTAACGGATTCCTATGATCCGGTTCGTAATTGCATTTTCAGATTTCCATTAAAATATTATTCAAGATTACTAACAGATCAAACTACAATTGCAATAACCTTCGCTAGCTCAATCTCAGGAGATATTTCGTGTTGGCAGCCCGTTTATGTTCAAGAAACCACCGCTTCCAGGATACATAAATATATAGGTAAAAGGCAGGAAGGGAGTTCGATAAAAACAATAGTCTTTTGCTATAAAAATACCCTTAAACGGTCCTGTATTTTAGCAATGACTCTAATCTCTAGGAAAAGCTACAAATCTCTCAGCGGACGGATATAATGCATTGATGGTTAGAATGAAAGATAAGTGGATTTATAAAATTATGTCGTTGCAAAAAGTAAATAATAAATCCGCACGATAAGAGGTACGATACCCAACAGGCGTCAGATCTGAAGACTTCTGGCGAGAAGGATGCTCGCGGAATCCGTACAATAACTATTAGTTAAAAGTAATAACTTGGCAGAGCCAGAAGAATGAAACGTTTGCGAGAAGCACCCAAAACTGAAGACCCCTTATTCCCTGCCACTTGAGCCGATCACCTCTACCGGGCTCGTAAACCCCACCCCCACCGAACGTAACCATTCGAAAGGTACCAGACACTAGCAAAAAGACCAAATAGTTCACGACTTTAAATAATACCGGGGTTACTTGTAAAACTTTCTTGTTATTAACCTGCTTCATAACACGTTAGAAATAACCATTGCAATATTAGTTAAACTAGATTGTTCAATAGAGCAAATTCATGGTATTTTCTTTTAAAACAAAGTCATCGATCAGACCCTCCAAAACAGTGGCTGGAAACTCGAGTCCGCTCTGTCCAAAATGTCAAAAACGCCGCGTAAATTCATCTAGATTGTCATTCCGTTTATAATTCGGGTCTATGTTACTTCACTTTAAATTTTCGTCGGCCCCAAGAAGTCACCTACTTAGGGAGCTTTTTATCACGCTTTACTCGACTTTGGTAAGATCACTCCGGTTGGGGAAAACATTGCTCTGTAAAGTGAATGACCTCAATAAAGAACTCCAGTCCAATTTTTTAATTATTTGTTTTATCAATAATTACGTTCAAACTTAAATACCAGCAAATTTTGTCTATTTTTGTAATGTTAATTTTCATAGTTAAAATAATTTTTAGAGTTCCAATTTTTCAAAAGCCACCAAGACGCTCCAAATCAATGGGCGGTCGGTTTTCAGGTTAGAATGTCAAATGTCAAAAAAGGGATGAGCTTTACCGCACATAATTTTATATTCTATTCATAGTAAACCATAACTACACTCAAGTAATAATATCATGTACCTTTTAAGAAACTTTAACTCGAAGAATAATAATAGTATTGAGCATTAATATTATCAAATTTCCATATTAACAATTGGTTGGTCATGCATACTTTAATTTCTGTTATTAATAATCGTTGGTTTTTTTTTATATTGAACAATTGTAGAGCTTAAAGTCACCCAAAATTAGTTTAAATTTCACCAAAGCAAAAAAATATACATGTTTAAAATACAAAACAAAATTGAAAAATGAAAATTTCCATACTAATCCAAAAACAGAATATACCCGTGACGTCAGTTGTTAAAAATGCAATGGATCCAACATAACACAGCGTTTTTATGAGCCGATTTTTTATTCACTTTTAAATAACGATTTATAAATTCTACGTATAAGTATATAACGAAAGTTATATATTTAGAATCGGCGTTTTCTGATCCATATGAATATATATTTTTAAAATCATCATATTTTTCACTGGAGTTCCTTATTAGGAAAATGTTCAGGTATATTAGACTTTGGTTCAATACTCCATTCCCATAATAAAAATATTTAATAAACCATTATTTAAAACATAGAAGAAGGGAGAACATGTGAACAGCTCCGCCAACCTCAAGAAAAAAGAAAAATTAATGTTTGTCTGTCTGTGGATCCTCGATTTTCTCAAAAACAACTCGACCGGTTTCGCTGAAAATGGCAAAGTTTGTTTTTACTAGTGATGGGATGGTTTAGAGAGTAATTAGAAGGAAATCCAAATTGTAAAACTGCTGCTTTAACGTTCTCAAATTAGTAATCACTTAATTATAATGAGTCTATTATTAACAATCAAAAAACGTATCTTACAGCCGCATTTTAAAAATATTTCCTTTCACCCCTCCCTCAATCTCTATCTCTACCCCCACTATTTACTAATCCCTAGTCACGCCCTCACCCCTACTGTGACACCTAATACGTATTTTCTGCGATAATTTTGTAATATTGTTTAGTACATATTTTGCCCTGTTGATGAAACGGTTGTTCCGAAACCGGTTGGCGTTAAAAATAAAAACTGGTTAAAACAAATTTTGATTGTTTCATCTAACAAATAAAATTAGATTGAATATATTTATATAAAAAATTATACAAATTATTGTAACGTAGCAAGTCGTTGTTGTTTTTGAAAGAGCTGATTATTTTTTTAGTTTGATACAGCAATAAAGAAATCAGTGTTTGCAAAGCCCCTCGATTATACGTAATTACACCTGCACAGTTAATACGCGATGTATATATTACATGACACAGTCACGAACGGGTCATTAATGAACACGTAATGTCTGCTTTATTTGAAAGTGGAATTGTGTTGCGGTTATCTCAAATCAGGGATCAAAATGAAATATATAATATGTCCTATCAGCGAAACCACATATAAACTAGACAGACATACATATGGGGTACATGGTACGAATGGGCAATGCCGTGTTGAGATACAAATTATATATTAGTGATCAAAACTGAAAAGGATTATTAAGGTATATAAATACAGTCTACATTCCTTGCAAAATCAGTTTAAAAATATTGTTCCCGAGTGGGAAGTACGAAGGGGGGTGAAGCGGCTTTCGATGTCGCCCGAATACTTCCGTTCCGACCGCGAATAAACTCAATGACCGGAGTCGCCGCGGCCCGGAGAATTTGAGTTATCAGCGTGCCAACTTCCAGCTGCTTGAGTTTTTAACATTAAAACATCCAATTTACACGAAAATTGATTTTGTTAAAACCAATAAAAGACTACGCCATTGTTTTTTCTAACTTTTCTAGAACGATATGTACGGTCGGTTTTGTAGGCAATTTGCAGTTATCATTGGAGATTCATACCGGGCGAGCGCTTGTAATCAACTGAAGCTCGTGGTATCTCCATGATGCCAATTGACCGCATGTTGTCACCCATATTTAAAACGATGATGTTTACTCCATTTGGATACCTCATTGGTATTTTCAAAAATGAGGGATTACTGCTGTTAAACTTGTGTGGAATATACAAAGTTTATTTTTCTGGTTCTGATTGTCGCACTAAAGGATGATACATTTTGATATTTTCATTAATAAATATTGATTTACAAGATGATTTAAGATGCCAAATTTCTAAACGGTTCGAATTTGGTTATGACGTAATAACGCTAATGACCGCTAACACAGCTGTCATCAGGACCCAGGACTACCCTTACAAACGTTGGTCGGTGTGTTGTCACAAACGCCCTCCGTTATCGTTTTGGAGGCAAACCAAAATGGCAAATTTAATATAGAAAATGCATTGATCAATAATTCATCATACAATCACGTTAGAAAAGGTGGGATTGATTGTGGGCATGTGCTCTAAATCAGTATTCTACAGAGGCAACCATTAAAGCCGCTGTTAAAAGCTATTACCTTTTCGTAGAAAGACTTAATTATTAATTAGTTTCAAGTTTTGTCGGCTAGGGCTAAAGCCCTCGGCCCATATTTATTGCAAAATAACATGCGATCGACACAGAATTATAGCGAGATGGTATCGGGGAAACGATGAAGGAAACCTACTCTATCACATTGACACAGAAACGTGTATTGATAAACGAGTTTATACGAACTTAAATGGAAGGTTTCCTAGTGTTGGTAACGGGAAAAGAGACACGAAATTATTCAACGAAATGGAACAGTCTTTAAATAGAAAAGGGTTTTTTTTCATTTTCATCAAATGTGTTGAGGTTAAATGAATGATTTTAATAAAAACTCAACTAACTAACCAACCATCACCCCGCATTTCTCTGCAGGGGTAGGCAGAGAGGACGGAACGCCAAACAAATCGATCTTGGCATACACTTCTTACTTCATTCACATTCATAAAATCTCTTCTGTTATTCCGAGTTCTGACATAGCCTGACTCAGGTATTTGATTCATTTGATCGTGTCATGTCTTCCTCGGATGTCCCCGGCTTCTTCATCCATTCACATTGGCATCATATATTCTCCTTACACTCCTTTCGTAGGTCATTTGCTCTACATGCCCAAACAAGCTAAGCGTCTCTTTCTTAATCTTACTCATTACGCTTAACATCAGCCTTGCAGTCTTTACGAATCTAAACATTTTTCACATGATCGTGCATGGTTTTATCACACATTCACCCTCAGAGATTTCATTTCTACGGCCTTCAGTCTACTTTCATCCTTCCTCTGCCAATTCCATGGCTCACTGCCATACATCAGGGTTGATATCAGCACTTCATTGTGGAATGATAGCTTCGCTTCTTTAGAGAACTTTCTGTTAGCGCCAACCGCGTTGAGTCTTCCGTTAATAGAGTTTCCTGTAATCACCCTTCTTTCAATATCCCTATAAGTCTTTCATCAGCTTAAAAACTAAAATTCCAAATTATACATACTGTTTCAAGCTTTAGGCTGTTTTATTTGTTCGCTTCCATTATATTCACTGAAAGAGGGCTGGTGTAATTACTAAATCGCCGACAGGCAGTTTTATAAAAATTTTGCCGACGATGCGCTGATTTATTTGCAGAATATATAATGAGAAAGCAATCGGCAAGATAAATAGTGATTTGATGCTGTATCAAAATGGCTCAAACTAAATTTATTAAAATTAATTGTTAATATGGTAAGACAAAGTACATGAATATACGCAAAAAAAACACATACATACAAAGGTTTCTATTAATGAAGAAATCATAAAAAGGTGGAATAAATTAAATACGAGTACATATGTGTTATTATAGACTCAAAGTTGAACCTTTCAAAAAATGAGTATAAAATTTAAAAAAAAATTGTAAAAAATATAATTTCTTTAACAAAATAAATAGAGAAACATGTCAGATAATAAATAATAAATTATATGATCATATTTTAATTACTGTTCAACTATGATTTGTTTCTGTAATGAAAATAAATTGAAGAACAAAAATACAAATACTGCGAAATAAAGCAATGCGAATAATATTTAAACGCGACATAAACACACTCATAATAGATATGTTTAAGGCCATACAATGGGAAGTAATGCAAAATCGTGTGTTTTCGGTTTGAGAATTTGTTGGCCTAGAAATATCATAGATAATTGAATTAAATACTGCAAGTAGATCACACCTTGGCCTTTCATTTAACCTTCCATTTTTTTGGTATGTCTTTTTATAAGCTTAGAAAAAAATAAAGAATGAGACATTAAAAAAATGTTTAAAGCGCAAAATCTCCTACTCATGAACTCTTTTTCCCATATTTTCGTATTGTTCATTGTGATAAATTAAGTTTTTTAGAATATGACCGTAAAACATTTTAATAATTATGTTTGAGCTTTACAGAATAGAATAAAATACGCATTTTGGTGATGTTTTTTTTTGCCGAAATCGAAACATGCGGCCGATATACAGCGGGATTTTCAACCTTGTCGCCACCTGCATAAGGAGTGGTGATTTCGTTAAAAATTAATGGGCGAAATTTTATGTCGGTGAAGCAAACTATATATTTGAAGGCATATAAAATAACATAGGGGTGATGTCTAAGAAACACAAAAGAAAAGTAAATTACAATCACGAGACACACGAACACAGGACGAAAGGTGCAAAACAAATTAAATTGCCTACAATGAAAAATTAAGCAAATAGAGATCTCTTTTGTATCAAGCTGTCCAACTACTAACAAAATTCCGAAAGAGAATAATGCGATTTTTTTCATATTTTTTAAATTTCAAAAAACAGAAAGTTACAATTTCAGTTACTTAACTAGAATGATTACCCAAAAAGATGCATTACAATTTTACAATTTTAATTATTTTTTTCAGTTTATTTTAGGAAGAATAATTCATTTTTTAAATATATCTACACCTTTTTCTTTTTCAATTTCGTCTGGAGGGCAATTATATAAGTTGCCCCCCTCGTGGCTAATAGATCGCTAGCCATATTGCATAAGACTTGAAACATACAGCATTTTGAGAAGTCATGGTATGTATGGTGTGTAAATGTATATCATCATGTTGTGTAAAGTGTGTGTGTAGTGGTGCCATTTTTTTTAAAGAAATATGTCTGCCACAATCATTCACATGTTGAATCTCTAATTAAATATCGTAAAATTTAAGAATGTTTTTTTAAATTGTTTGCTATTATGTATTTATGTTTGTAAATTATTCCACACACGACGATGCGAGCCAACCAGTGGCGGTTTGCGGTCTAAATCATTGGGAGTTCAAAATTAAATCGATTTGAAAAAGGAAAGAATATCGGTTTTCTATTCGGGCAGATTTTCTTCTTCATTGAATCTCTATACATAAAAAATGAATGTTTGTCTGTGTGTTTTGGATTTTCTCGAAAATTACTAGACCTGTTTCGCTGAAAACAGCACAGATTCTTTTTATTAATGCCGGGAAGGTTTAGAAAGTAGTTTGAATGACATCCAATATGAAAAAAATGTTGCTATAACGTTTTAAAATTAGTATTAGATATAAGTTTAAGTGATAAGATGTAGGTTAGTTAAATTATGTTTAAAGCGCCCTTGAGGTGATTTTCTCACGAAAACGGCGCTATAGAAATAATTCATTTATTATTATTATTATTATTTAAAACATGAACCCGCCATGTTGTATAAAGATTAACCAATAGTTATACAGCTCTGGCTAGCCACAGATTACACATTCAAAAGAAAAAGCTTTTTTGGGTAGAATATTTTCAAAACGCAAAACACAATTAAGTATCTACTTAAGAACTTTATTATTGCGTTATGTTTTGAAAAAATAAATGTTTGAAATGAAATAAAATTTTCAAACGAATGTTTCTTTGTTTAGAGATAATAAGAGTTTTCACAGGGCATTACTTTCACTGTCTAATCAATTATGGCACCCAAACGACAAGGAAGAATTCACAACTTATTATGTAGTAATATATTATGGGGTCACTTTATTTCAAAAGCATGTGTGGAGAGGTAATTATTAGATATTTAATTGAACTATCGCTGCGCACCGAAATAGCGAATTTCGGCTTTTCACACGTTCCGGAACCGAAACCGTATTTATGTTGTATGAAATATCTCATACATTTTTTTAGCTTCATAAGTGCGTTCCGGGATTCGGATCGCGCTGTGTTCCTATTGGTGAACTTTTTTACTATGAAGTAGTGGCGCGCTGTTCAAACTGTAGTAATATTATAATCCAAGTGAGTCTTATTCGCTGTAGTTTTTTTTTTGGGAGTTCAGTGCGCAACCATTCATCAGAGAAAATCTCCACTAGAACTAACTATCGATATGTAGTGTTGGTCGACGGAGTTTTTTTAAATTTTTTATATGAATACCACACAAGAGTCCCAAACTGCTCCCAACCGTCTGGAGCCAGTGAGACTATGGCATTCCCAATTGGGGAATGTTGTGAGGCTGAAGGTATTGGGGAGGGGAAGAAGAAGGAGAAGAGGGAGGTGGGGAAATACCTGGCTATTCAGATCTGGTCACCAAACACGGCTAAAAGCCATTTCAAGCAACGTTTCAATTCTGAATGGTGGTCTTTCACGTGCGCAAATATACCATATATTATTTTTTAAATGAATTAATTGTGAAACAACACAAATTAATTAAATAAAAATTACTTGCGCACGCCGGGATTTGAACCCGCGACCTTCGGATTCGAAGTCGAGAGCCTTACCCCTCGACCATGGAGGCCGTCAAGTTAAATAAAGATAAACGAATAAAATAATTTCTCTCTCATTGCGGTCTAATACATTGATGCCATGATTATTGTATATAACATAGATGAATAGATTCAAACGTTTATTCCTACCTTATAGCTTATTATTGGTAAGTGTTGACCTCGGATGCCAATTAACGTAACTTTGAAAATCGAGTCGGAGTCAGTAGATCATGAGTGCACAATGTGGGTAAACTGTATTAAAGGCATTACAATAATTTCAGGAACCGGAGGGCGTCCTCTGTCATCTACTCGTAAGACTACCTGGGTGGGGAAGGTAGGTAAATGAAAATACATGAATAGATGTCAGAAAATCATCTATTTGCGGTTAATCGCCATGTTATGACTGAATGTTGGAATAAAAACATGCAAATTAAAAAGAAATTTCTATTATTTCAAACAAATCATGATTTTCCCATAACTAAATCTATTCAGTGCAATTACAATCGTTGTGCGTATATGATGCATTGATATAGCCTAACGGATTCTGAATTGTGTGAAAAAATAAAAACTACGGAATATATTATTTAATAATAAATAATATATTTAATAATAATTAATACATAATTTGTCTCGACGCCATCTATTGAGGGATTTGGCCGTTACAAGCCTTCCTCATACTAATAAAGTTGGTTGTTTACAGGTGAAATATAATAAAAAACAGTAATTATTTAATGAAACACTAGTATATATTGATTAACTTGGCGGGTTTGCGATAAGCCGACGTAGCTCAACGGTAGAACATCTGACCGGCAATCAGAAGGGTGCAGGTTCGAGTCCTGTCGGCGACATTTATCTTTTCTCGGAAGGTTTTTCAATTTGGATGAGTGTTTCAGGCTAATAATTATTGTTTATAAAAATAATTGTTACCCTTTGCGCTATGCACAAAAATCTTGTCTTAAAAACTTTAGTTTATCAATTAATATATATTATTTCCATTATTTCTAATTTCGAAACTGTCAATTCGTGGTGGAATTCCATATTAAAATGATTTTATTAAAAAACCTTGGTAACTAGAAAGAACCTTCTGTTCAAATAAAAGCTGACGCAATGCCATTACATAACTTTGAAAAAAAAACAATCGATTCAGTAAATAAATCCAATGTAATCCGTCTTCCATAGGGTAATAAACCAACAGAAAAGTAGCTTTTAAAAACATAAAAGTAAATTGTACCGTCAGCAATAAAACAAATTTCAAGTCATAAAAATAATAATATTAGAAAACAGGAGAACTCCCTCCCGAGATCGATGATATATATACCATAGATTTAGTATTCATTGTGCCAGTCTGACCATGCCCGTGATAGCGTGAAACCGGTCCGGTGGAAACTAAATAAGTGGAAAAAAGTTACAAATGTTTTTTAATAAAAAAAAACTCATATTATTTCCAGTTTCCCCATGGCACAACTGCGCTGAATCTAGTGACTACTGAAACCGGGTTGCCACTTTGACCTCAACCAACTTTCCTCCACTTAAAACCAGAGACACGCAGCCCATAAAGGCTGAAAAGCTGTGCCTACCTTCTATATAAAAATTAAAGAAATTTCAGAAAATTCTTATTTTATGATCGTTGTACCGTAAGAAATTGTTTCTACCTGGGAAACTTCAAATATTAATTTATTTATTATATTATATACGCCCTATATGGGCTTTACATATTGAGTTAATTACAATAGTCACACAGGTGCAAAACACATCACAGTATATACATAGATAAAATAGATGGCCTTCATGAAATACAACAACTAAATATTTCACTAGTCCAACGAACAAATAGTGTAAGTATCATTCCAAATAATTAGCTACAGAGGCGAATATTCAAAACATACACTTTATTATAAAAAGTCATTTCCTCAAGCCTCTGGTAGTTGTTTGGTTTCGGTTTCCTCCGTATATATATATTTTAATTTTTTATGTGAAGTCGGTTATTGCTGAACATAACCCGACTCCTGTCTTAAAATGTTACTATTTTTGTAGTAATATTGTGAATGTGTTATTTTTGTATAGCCATATATATGTATACTGTATAATATTTTGTAATTTTTTTTATGAATATGCACCTAAGGAGTACTGTAGGAGTAGTATTAAGAATTAGCAGGAATGTATGTAATATGTTAAGAATGAATATAATAGAATAGAATGTAAAAGTAGCACTGTAGGATACCACTGAATGGAGTTATTTAATCATTTTTAAATTTATTTATAGTAAAGCGCACTTGTGCAAGTGAAACAACACAAAACTGCGCTATATAAATGCTTTGTTATTATTATTTATTATTATACACCACATTCACTGATACTTATACTCTAGACACATATATTAATTACTGTTGAGGATGTATGCAATAATTGTCTGTTTGTATTTGTATTCCGAGTAGTTGAACATATCTATTATGTCTGAAATTGTATTACCTTCTATTTGAAGTCTAGGTACAAAGGTAATTTTTGTTTGCATTGAGCGCTTTATCTTTCATACGTTATGCTCTGATGAATGACAATAATCAACTCATAAAACGCTACAGCCTACCCTTGATCAAGGAGCAATGCACGCCACTGCTTTAAAGGTATTACAAAAGCTTTCCCGCATCTCAACAAAAATGCATACTTTATCATGAACCTTCAATGGCTCTAAAATATCAATCACAAGGGAGGTTATTTCTAGTATAAGGGAAATATACAATCGATACGAACATCCGTTCCCGATTTAAAAATCATAAGGTGTTACGGCTATTCGATTCAATGGAGTGAAACGCTACGGAATGCAGCGGAATTAGCAAAAGCTTTCACGAAACGGTTGAATGGAATGAATTGATATTAAATACTGCATGAAGTACGAACCATCTGCTGTATGAAAATGATTTCAATTGAACCATTTTACTCAACTTTTATAAATCGACACGGAATAAGAAACAATGATTTTTTTTAAAGGTGTTATATGTGTAATTACACTCTATGATATTTCCAAATACCTCTTTAAATATACAAGAGCATCATCCATATGCAAGAGTAATTGGGGCCTAAAGGATTCCGAACTTTGCGAATGCGGACAAATTCAAATAGAACACATCGTACAGGAATGTCCGATTCATCATTTTTCCTATGATAATAATAATAATTGGATAATTTGTATAGCGCCATTTTTTGTAAAATTAACCTCAAGGGCGCTGTACAGATATTACTTCATATTCTCTATCTAATTATGTACGAACAGATACAGAAAAAACGTACTCACCAGGCAGGTCGCTTCAGATGAACACAGTTTTATTAATTATATAATTGAAAATACACTTTGTATATACCACTTTATTTAAAATATATAAATATTTCTACATGTTTCGATAGCAATGCTATCGTCTTATCGTTTTACAGTTTTATTACTAAATTTAGAAAATTTAAGCTTATAGACGACACGATTTTTACAGTTCCTATTTTATCCTCCTTTTCTATTGATATTACATTTATTAGATGATTGGTGGCAGAAGAAGAGTTGGTAATCATTTGAAATATTTATAATTTTAAGGACTGGAGAATATTTATAAAATGACCTTAAAAATCCTAAGACGTTTTTAATGGATATTAACTTTTTTTTAATGCATTTAGATGTTTACAGTGTTGGTGGCTGTGGGGCCGCATTCGTACATTGTTTTTAAACATATTCTGTGACTTTAAGTAAGCACGAACCGGCTAGCCTAGGTAAGCAATCTAGCAACGCGTCTGCGCTCATGATAGCTAGTACTGACAGTAATATTTGCTATTTTTGGTAGGTACCTAGTTATCAAGACATGGGTCACCCTTGAATATCTGTTCTCACAGCATCCCCCTGAATAGAGATTCATCTCAGTCCGAGAGTCAGGGTGTGTGACAACCCTCGGTAGCTTATACGGGGAGGGTGTTATGGGTCACCGATTTCGTCAGCTTTATATTCTACTGCAATATATGCATGATGATGAAACGTTATAAGGATGAGTCAGGAAAAATAGGTAAATTTAAATGTGAAACGACAGTATATCACAAAACTTTCGCAACCGACAGCTGTCTTATTCTATATACTATAGAAATATAACTAACTAACTAACTAACCATCACGCCGTCTCCCTGCAAATGTAGGCAGAGAGGACGGACCGCCAAACACCTCGATCTTGGCATACACTTTGTGCTTCATTCACATTCATACATCGTCTCATACATTCTCTTCTATTATTCCGACTTCTGTGACTCAAGTATTGATTCACTTGATCGTGCCATGTCTTCCTCGGGCGTCCCCGGCTTCTTCTTCCATTCACATTCGCGTCATACATTCTTCTTACAGTCCTTTCTTCGTTCATTCGCTCCACATGCCCAAACCATCTAACAGTCCCTTTCTTAATCTTAATCATTACGCTTACATCAGCCTTGCATTCTTTACGAATTTCAATATTTTTCACACGATCATACATGGTTTTACCGAACATTCGTCTCAGAGATCTCATTTCTACGGCATTCAGTTTACTTTCATCCTTCCTCTTCCAATTCCATGTCTCACTGCCATACATCAGGGTTGGTATCAGCACTCCATTGTGGACTGCTAGCTTCGCTTTTTTGGACATTTTTTTGTTAGCGCCAACTAGGTTCAATACCCGGTTTCATCCGGGATTTCAATTCATAGATATTTAATTTGTGTTTATTTACATTGGGAACATTTGTACTTGCAAAACAGTAATTTATCATCAATCGAGACATGTAAGTTGAAATTGTATTATGTTTGCCTGGTCGATATTAATTCCCAGCTAATATTGCCTGTTCTAAGCAATTAAATATGTGGTGGGTATAAAAATACCGAGTTATAAGGACGCGTTTTATTATTTTTAATTTATTGTTGAAGTTGTTTTCGGTGGGTTCCGAAATTGTAATAGAAAAAAAGAAAATGAAGATATAGAAGAAAGAAAGAAAATAAAATAAACGAAAATTATGTACTATTAAAAAAAACATATAAAAGTTAAGTAATATTTTTAACGGGTTCTCGGACTCCGTCCTTCCCAGGTCAATAAGCCATTTGGTAAAATTTTTGCCGAAGGATTACAATTTTATTGTGGATTTTTGGTCCAAGATAGGTGTGTGTTTTTTGGTTCATTGTAGTAGCACTCACTGGGATTGTCAGATCATTTATTTTCTAATTTCATTGAAAAACAATAAAAAATAACCACATTGGCGCCTTGTCGTATTTTTTTCATGGTAAAGTGAAAATCTCAAAGCTCTTTAGCTCATGCTGGAAATTACCTTGCTAGCTGAAAGAAATTGCAATGACTAAAATATTTCAGACATACAAAAGCTGCATACATAGAAAATGTATGTATACACGGTTGACATTTTTGTCACATGAGAGTGGGTCTCGTATGACTTGTTATTGTGTCCAACAGGTCGGCTGTGGTTCGTGGAATGATTTTCCGGCCTCTGTGTTCTACCATCTCATCTACAATACGGGCCTCTTCAAAACCCAGGTTAATTCCTTCCTTTCCCCAATGGGAAATGTTTCCGTCGGGGTCTGTGTGGAGATAATATAAAAACCTCAAGTGATTTCCTTCTACAATTTACAATAGAACTGATATCAGAATATATTAAACGAACACATTGAAGATTCAATTAAAACAAAATGAAAAAAAGTGCTAGAAACAATTTAAAAAAAAAACATCGCCGAATGTTTTCGTTGAATCGCTGTTTGGGGATGATTTTCAGGCGTTTTGTTTTAATTCGGTTAGCCGAACAACCGGAGGCGGACGGGACCATCCCCTAAGCAATTTCACACCCCCTATGCATCGTTAAATTCTACTACCCCAACGAACTGGCTTTAAATATTTATTTTAAATTATTACTCGGGGTGGTTTGACGTCGTGACATTAAAAAAACCGTGTTAAAAGTTGGGCGGAAATAAAAATCCAAATTGTGGGAGAAGTATTATAATTGATGGTGGGTAGTTTTGTTTTATAAAGTTAGAACAGTTGGACACGCTTTTTTAAAATAGAAAATTGAATTATTAAATTAAGCGGATCGGTAGAGCATCGGCATCGCGAGTTAAATCCCCTGCTAGCAAGTCCTTCATCATTGCGCAAGCAATCTTTTCAGTTTATTATAATGTTAGTAGGAGGAATTCAAATATCGTAAGTTTATTGGTTCCCTGGGAATGCCCGTTGTTAATAATAATGATTGGATTTTTTATTAATTTCTTTACAATTTTGACATTTTAAGGTATGTTATAAATATTAAAAAATACATATATATATATATTACAGAATATTTTTCACAGTCATCCTCACTGGGAGATTCTGTGCTGAGGCGAACTAGGTTTCAACTATATTTCAAGTTCAAGGTTTGGGTAGGGTATTTCCAGTAACTTCTATGACGCTGTTTTAAGAATACTAGTCAGTTTTTCTTCTGCTGATTCCTTGAGGCAAGTTTTACTGGATTTAATGCAATTATTGATTGTATTACTTTGAATGAAATTAAGTGGGAGTGTTTTGTATAATTTTACAGCTAAAAATTCAGAGCTTCTTTGTCCAAATGTAGTATTACACTTAGGTACATTTAGCTTGTTTAGTTGCTTTGCTCTGCTATTATGATTATGGGGGGTGATAGCCGTTTTGTCCTTTTTGAGATGATGAACCAGAATATTTTGGCAAAGATTTTTTTGTACACTTGGAACGTGTAAAAGTTTAAAAATTTCCGTTGTTGGCGTCCTTTAAAATGGTCTTTGAGGTGCATTTCTGAGTTGTATTAGTGGTTTTAGGTAATTTTATGCAGCTGAGTCCCATTCCTCATTACAAATGAGAGTGGCAATATGCATAATATACTCTATTTAGATCTAACGCCGTCTTCGCAAAAGAATCACCCCAAGGGTGTATTACAACTAATAACCTATAACTTAGATTAATAACTGATAATTTACAGCTAAGATTTATTACTAGTGATTTCTAATATGGTATTATCGGATGGGGCACAGCTAATGATAATATTCTTAATTTACTCATTAGAACACAAAAAGCCACCATGAAAATTATACTGTACCTGTAAGAACTAGCACTGTTCAACAAACTTAACATTATATCATTAAAACCATTATACTCTAAAACAATACTACTTTACATTCAAAAATACAAAAAACAAGAAATAACAACCACACACATATTAGAAACACTAGATCTCAGAGTCAAAAACCCATACAACAAGGAACCACAAACACAACATTTGGATAAAAAAAATTCTTATAGTACGAAATTCTACAATAAAATCCAACTATCCTTTAAAAACCAAACACAATAAATTTAAAAATCAAGTAAAACACTGGATACGTTACAAAGGGAGATATGAAATAGAAAACATATTAACATCAAATACAGACTAACACCGAAACCACTCAACTGCACTTAATACCCCACCTTAGAATTATTTTTTTTTTCATCAAGTACATCAATTTAATATAATGTAATTTCATATTTTGTAAATGAAATCCCAGTGAGGATATCATTATTTGTTATAAAGAAAAGAATATAATAAAATACTATTATTATTATTATTATTATTAAATACATATACATCATTGCCCTAGTTCTACTCCTAGAAAGAGAGCAACGGAATAATTTATCGTTTGTAGTAAAGATGTTAGTCAAATTTTATTGGTTCGATTTCTGTCAAGTCTACTAAACTTGATGGCATCGATATATCACTACTAGATTTGGCGTGTCATATAAATGAGTACGACAATTCCTGTTATTTCATGTTTAACTGACATTACTGACGTCACTTTGTGAACCGTGTACAAATATTGGGGGCGCGTTTGGCGTGTTTCGATGTGCACCGGTGCCGAAGGGATCAACGACGCTAGTTTGACGGAGGCCGCGTGTTGAAATTCCGGCGTGCGCAACTAAATTCAATCTAATTCATTTGTTATTTTAAATACACACACACACACACATATATATATATATATATTTGCGAACGTTATAGAGTTGAAGATACTCTCAGAATCGCCCTGGTGAAATACCAATATTCTGAATTGAAACGTTGCTTGAAATGACTTTAACCGTATTTGCTAACTAGATCTGAATAGCCAGGTTAATATTCTCCACCTTAATCTTCCTCATTTCGTTCCCCTCCCCTACAATCTTCAGCCTCACAATATACCCCAATTGGGGATGCCATAGTCTCAGTGGTTTCAGACGATTGAGAGTAGTTGCGACTCATGTGCGGTATTCCCATTAAAAAATAAATTTAAAAATAAAACGTTAATCGGAGCACCTTCCATTGAAGAAATACCGGTATAACAAGGACAGCATTCCCACCGGACGCCTGTAATACAAAGATTGTAATTCTTTTGTTAAGATAGGGGAATCTATCAAACGTACCGCCCGTTTCCGCAGTCAATGGTTTTTTCAGGTATTTTTGGGTTCCAGACCATATGGTTAGTCAGTTAGACATTAATTGTATTTTTTAGGCACACGAAGCAATTAGACAAGAGTTTAAGTATCTAGTAATACTTGGCTAACTGCTATAGCAATATTAATTTTTAAAAAGTACTCTCAACTCCAGGGGTGCTTCATTCTGTACTCCATTCCGCTGACAAAATTCACGCGGAGACTTTGCCTTTCAAACATCAGCTAATATATATTAAGGTAATGTAAATAATTGCATCTGAAGAAAGAGGATATTCGGCATTTAGCATTAGTGACTTGTGGAGTTGTGACAAGCTTAAGGGGTGTTAAAAATACTTGCCTAATAATAGAAGACGGGGAAGGTAAACATACGTAAAGAGGGGCGAAGCAAATCAGCCCTATCGGAGTTAATAAGCAGCTGGCAAGTCAAGGAAGGCAATTGGAATTTGAGCTGCTTTGAATGCAAATAGATCAGTTAGAGAAAAGACGGAATTTAGTATAGAAATGTATGGGATGACAGTGATAAAGTTCCTAGTTTGTTACTGTCAAAGATATTGTTTTTTTGATGAATGTATTTTGAGGTGTTGAGCTGTGTTACACTTCCTTTTTTTAAGCCAAGCTGTATGAAATGCACAAGTAAATTAATTAGCCGGTTAGTACTTATTTAAAGTCACTTAGAGAATAAGTCTATTTTTTCACGCACCGGTGGGTAAATATGTCCACAGTTCGCAACACCGCTGAGTAACTAAATGTGATAAAAAAATGTTAAAATCCATTAGCTTTTTAAGGTTATTTTACAAATACTCTATGTCCAAAAAATTATAAATATTTCAAACGAACTCTTCTTGTATCACCAATATTCTAATAAATGTAATATCAATAGAAAAGGAGGATAAAATAGAAACTGCAAAAATTGTATCTTCTGTAAGCTTAAATTTTCTAATAAAACTGTGTTCATCTTAAGCAACCTGCCAGGTAAGTGTATTTTTCGGTATCTGTTTTTACACAATTAGATACAGAATATGAAGTAGTATTTTTACAGCGCCCTTGAGGAGATTGTTTTAAAAAACGGGCCACACAAATAAACCAATTATTATTATACGTAATTTAATAATTTTTTTCACACTTTAGAAACTATAACGAATTGATCATCACGTAATTTCTAATAAATTTCATTTAACAGTTATTATTTATTTATTTATTACATTACATATACGCCCTTCAGGGGATTTTACAGATTGTATGATAAAAAACTTATTATAACAGTGACACGGGTGAAAAATATGTGATAGTAGGTGCATATATAGCAAATGAACTCTGCTCTTCATGATTACAAAAGTATTGTCTGAACTAAAAAATCTGTAATTTACAAAACACATAGAACACTCACTCATTCTTATGTCTATTGTTAGAAATTATTGTGGATGTATGCTATTAAAATGAAGACCAATCTAAATGTTGGGATTAGAACGCTAAGAAAATAAGTATTTTGCTGTCCCTAATATCTAAAATATCTCTGCAAATAATGTTTTAATTGAACATTTCGAAATATAACAAAAAAAAAAAAACAAATAAACCTACTTTTTACAATACAAAATTTGACCAGAATGACATTATGAGTATACCCAAATCAAAACTGAAAATAATCAAAAAAGACGACCTAAAAAACGAGAAGAACGTCTAGAATCATAAAATAATTAGTTTTTAAAAGGTTAGATACAGACCACTATCAGGAATTTGAGTCTAAAATCCTGAGAAGGTCGGAAACCCTTCAAATTCGCTCAACTTCAAAGGCGATAATAATTTATAAGAAGTTGACTTACAAGGGACGACAAAAAACTAGTAGTACTCCACGTACACGGTCCAAAGGGGTATTTCCTAGAAGAAGTTGATACCCAACCTATATTAACGAGGATTGAGAGTTCGTAACGTTATCTATGAGTAAAGGTGTCTGTCCTGTTGATGTAGACTGTAGTGCCTGCAGTAGATCCAGACTACGAGAGAGGAAAAAATAAAGCAAGCGAGCCAAAATGAAATGTATAACCTAACCAACAACTACGCGATACAAGAGGGAAGAGAGTTTCTCTAGGATTCCATCGCCTCGTGAAAAGTCACGCAGAGGAATTCGACTGATATTCAAGCTTTTCTATATTCGAAAACTTGAAATAAAGAAGCCAATATAATACACTTGACCGTGAGATACACATCCTATATACATATCATGAAACTAATCAAATGATAATACGTTAATTATAAGGTAGAGCACCATTTCGCGAAGTGATAAACAAAGTAAAGCTCGAAACTTGAGGACACTTAAAGGTATTCATACAGGTTAACCTAAAATTGTATTAAATTATTTCAGACTGATGTGAAAAACCGTCAAGAATGAAAAAAATAAAAAAGCATACATAAGAAAAGATCTAAAATTTCTGAATGATGCAAAAATACAACATTATACATTGGGATTGAAATCTCGCACAGTTTTCACAAAGGATTTTTTGAAAAAGATTTTTTTTACAAACCTCGCAAGTTCCGAGGGATCCGCGCGGGATTTGTTTTCTATATTCAGTAAAATATATATTTGCTATTAAAAAAATTTCAATCATTTTAAAATTTAAATTAAAAAAAAAAAAAAAAACACTTACTAATTGGTAGAACGTGTTTTACTTTTACATATATTATACGTAATATTATAATCACAGTTAATGATTAAATGTGTTATCAAATTATAACAACAATGAGTAAAAAGAATAATCGCTGCAAATGAGATTTTAAGAAAAATACACTATTCAACGCCTCATCTCAAAATCTGCTTCTCAAAGAGCTACACGTTATAATAGCCAGAGGCTGAAGGAGCTCGCTCAACCTCTACACTTGTTGGCGATACGATTGCAGGTCGTACTGAGTCACTTTCGTAGGATGACATTTACTTCTTCAACAGTTTTTCAAAATATACATTTGGAACCTTTTTTAATTCTTTCGAACAGTTTTTCTTCTTTCTACATATGTTGATTTCTAATTCTTCTTTGAACGAAAGATACGTAAATTATCATCCGCATAAGATTGTTCTTCTCAAGATTCGTTGTTTTTTCAATATTATAAACTCTTGTCATATAGCGTAATATTATTTATTTTGTAAGTAAATCCCGCAAATCCCGCGGATCCCGCAGTCATACATTAGTCAGTCAGAATTAGGATATCTACGACGGGTTAAATAGGGGTTTCAAATTTATTACTTTAATATTGATAAGGTTTCCTAAAATACCCCAGCATACTTAGCGAAATTGAGTCTAAAGTAGTGCCAAGGAATCAATATTCGCCATTATTTATTCACTGTTCGAACCAGACTTCTCGGCATGGATATTTGGAACATAAAATGCGGATCATATTACCATGCGGTCTCAAGTTCGACATGATACAGTACCAACTACTCAGTACTATCGAATAATTTGATTAGAAAATGTATAATTATTTTATGATTCACAAAATTACGTATAAAAAATATCAATTTAGTTAAGAGGAACGGCAGCGTGACCTGTTTCATACAAAACTTAATTTTGGATTTGAGGCCAAAATACTAACCTAAACCTAATGATATTTATTTTCATCAAAAGGAATATCAAATATCTAGTACGGAATAGAAGAATATAATTTTTTTATAAACTCACAAAATGAGGACCATAAAGAAATCAAATTTTCGTGAAATCAGAGGCTATGTTATTTAAAAACAAATGTTAAAATAAGGATTACGATGAACTTAAATCTAGATTTACAACGACCAATTTACATTGGAACACAAATATGGCGTACATAATTTAAAACATCGACCCAAAAGAACATTGTTTTTAATTTTTTTGTTTTATTTTTATATAATCGTATTTACATAGCCAAAATGTCAGTTTAAAATAAATTTTAAAAGTTACCTATAAAATCATGAAAAATTGATTACTTTAATGGCCTGTATTTCATAATTTAAAACAAATATAAAAAATACTTTTAATCCGTAATAAATATTGACTATACCTTTAATTTAAAAAAAAAGATCAGTTTTGGTGGGTATTTTGGCCTTAAATCCAAAATTAAGTTTTACATGAATCAGGACACGCAACCGTTCCTCTTAAGTTAGTTTAAACCGTTTTTTTTCCAATTGACATTCCCTTAAACATGTTTTATCTTTTCTTGGGTGTAAAATAATTAGTTTATCCTATCTGTGTAGTTCCATCTATTTGTCTAAATTAAAGTCCAAACAAAGAGGTGAAAAAACTATCTTTACTAAACACTCAAACAAGTAGAAAACTGTCAAGGGTGTACACAAAACCTACTTTCTCTTATTTGATTTTGTTCGTCGATACAAAATACCCAGGAGAAGCCTGTACAAATGAAAAACTTATTATAAAATCAAACCTAGACACGTAGGAAGGTACTAACCAAATTTGGAGTACCTAAATTATCACTGAAAACAAGGGAAACAATCATGACATAATTTAATTTAAAATTTAAATGTTAGACGTAAGTCTCTATTACTAAACCACAGATGTTAACCATTCAACAATATTGTTTAAAAGACTCACCTGTCCATAAACATGTTTGTCAATTGTTTTAAGGCACTAGTTACAGGTCTTAGTTGTAAGTGACTAGCTATATAGGTCTTAGATGGAAGTCACTAATTATAAGTCTAAATGAGGTGGTTTCTAGTTATAAATCTTAGCTGCAAGCCATTAGTAATAAATCTAGGATGTAAATTATTAGATATAAGTCTAAGTGATAAGGTATAGGTTAGATAAATTATATTGTAAAGCGCCATTGACGTGATTTTCTCACGGAAACGCCGCTACAGAAATAATCCATTTATTGTTATTATTATTACCTATCTTGAATTACATAAATTTTCAAATTTTCATAAATTAAGCCACTCAGGTATTTACCAACTATGTTGTAATGATTGTCCATCGTTCTACATAGGTAAAACAACTAGAAATATAAATATTAGAGTCACAGAACATTTAAGATGCTTAAATAATAATAACTTCTCAGAATTTGCCAATCATCTAATTTCCAAAGATCACACTTTTAACAAGGACACAGGGGTTACAATTCTTCACCGTAACAATAAAAGCAAAAAATTGGATAACTTAGAAGCACTCGAAATTAGAAAATCCCTTAATAATAATGCTAGTATTTTAAATAACCAAATCAACTTATCGTTTAGTCCCATTCTGAATATTTTTCCAATAAATCGCTCTGTTCTTCCCGGAAATCCTACAATTACCCCTACACATTTGCTTACCCCACACTCCAACACCTAAAATTTATGTCTTGTCAATATTCTATATCATAAGTTAGTTTTAATATTCTCCTGATGAAGGAAGGGTGGAAGGGTGCTTCCGAAACCGGTAGAGTTTTGATAAAATAAAAGTGGTCTACAACAAATTTATGTGTTTTTTATTATAAATTATGGCGAGCCACAAAGTTAATGCTTTTTACAAATATGTAGAATAAAATAGTTTATCGGGACTTTTTGGATTGTATTATTTTTTTTATAACATCTAAATAATATTTTTAAGCATTTTTCTATGTAATCTTATATACACATATTTTTGTTTTATTACTCTTCTCAGAAAAATCATCGTCTAGTGAGATGAGTAAATATTTATAAAATAATGTTTAAAATAGAAAAATATTTATTTTATAAATATTTTTCTATTTAAAAACATTATGTTTATCGTCTTGCGTAAAAATACTATCAATATTTTGAATTAATAAATAATAACTCTCCGACGTAATAATTAATAAAAATCCATTAATATTAAAAATAAACACGATCTCTTCTTTAGCCACTAACCTTCTAATAAATATAATATTAATAAATTTGCGAGCTTTTAATGTGCCGGGTTTACATTCTTGGAATGTCCTTAGATTTTGTCTGAGGTCAGAAAGCAATTTTGAAATCTTATATAAAAAAAAATTTAAACATAACTTTTTAAAGGGGGCTACAAACAAAAAAATGTGAACCATTCTTGGGGTAATTTTAATCACAAAACAGCGCTATAGAATAATTGAGCATATTAATATTATTACTAAACGAATTGAAAATTACTTTGTAATCACCACTTATGTGTTTGTGTGTAAATTTTTTAAACCTTTATTTATCAAAAGTATGATTGATTTCCAAAAATGTCATTATCATTTCTAGGATGTAGGTACCTGGGTATTCAAATCTAGTAATTTAATATATCATAAGCCATTATGGCAAGCTACGTTACGATTCCGAATGATAGACTCTTATTAGGGCGATACTAAGCGTATCTTCCACCCCGGAACAAGGATCAGATAATATTTATTTTTATTTATTAAATGTGGAACTGCCAATTATTAAAAAAAAAATTCGCCTATGTCA
Source organism: Halesus radiatus (assembly GCA_022606495.2). Lineage (NCBI taxonomy): Eukaryota > Metazoa > Arthropoda > Insecta > Trichoptera > Limnephilidae > Halesus > Halesus radiatus. The sequence continues at coordinate 667 of JAHDVE020008915.1, read as the reverse complement.
GGCTTTGAACCGCCGAACCCTACGGCAAGAACAAAAGTGCTTACCGCTCTGTCACAGAGGTCTCCTTCACCTGTAAAAAGAGGACAAACTACAAGCTGGAAATGGAATGACCAATTAAATTGTAGTAGCTCCTAGTAGGCACAATAAAAGCCATTCCCGTATATTTAAGTCAATGTTTCTTTGTCACTTTGAACGCCTGACGTTTGAGTGATATCGGAACACAGCCTACTTTACGTCTACGTGATGAATGTACATAAAAATAAAACGTCAATTTTTCTACGTGGATTTTGTTGACACAGTTCCACGAAAACCTTCGATACGTACAAAAACGTGTCATGAAATTTAAATAAAAACGTAGAATCTATTTGTTACGTTTACGGGGGGAAATGCTACGTTGATGGGAATTGAGAGATTTTCTAAGAATGTGACTAAGTCGTTTGTCAAGAGAAAACAAGAAGTAAAAAAAAAAAATTACACGTTTTTTTAAACTTTTTTATTGTATAATATTAATTATATACAGTGGGAACTTATACCCGCTAAGCCACTGCAATTAGCTTATCAGCAGGAGATTATTCAACATTATTATATAATACAACAATAAACAACAATCATCATACAAATGTAGGGCAAAATTAGGATAAAGAGGCGCATGCATGTTGTGATCAAT